>MU223425.1:2439644-2460311 GCA_018584345.1 Thuja plicata
GAACTATACAATTGAAAAATCAATTGCATAATTTGATTAATCCCTTTAGGCTTGAATTTAATTAATTGATTTCATGATTTAATTGATCTTTTAAATTGATTTGAATTTTGTCCATTTGATTTGCATTTGATTAAATGTCCATTTGATGATATTTTGAAGCATTTGGCTGAGATTTATAGTTTGGAATATTTGAGGTACACTTGGTAAATTTTAGGTGTCTACACCAGGTACTTCACCATAAGAGCTCCAAATATTCTCTATCTCTACTGCAAGTCCACTTGTTTCTTTTTTAGTTCTTCTCAAATAATGCACACTCATGAAAATAGAGATCTTGGAGTCACCACTCACAACTCGTGAGGTTTTATGAAATATTCTTAGAGCATGAAATCATTTGGATAGAATTACATTGAAAGATGGAAAAAAACTCTCAGGAAATATTTATGAGAATTGACTCACTTGAAAAGGATTTGGAATTTTTCATTAACAAAACATGACTCTAAAACATGGACTAAATCATTAACAAGACAAGGAGCAGGCTCAACTTTGAATCTGGTCAACACCACAAGTTATAATATCTTCTGCAGAGTTCTAGGATGGTTTTAAAAAAATTTTAACACCTCATCCCTAGTAGAGTCACCAATTTTTTGGTTCCTGGATAGGTTTTACACTTCAAAGCTACTAGTACACTTTTCAAAACATCCTAAAGAGAAGCCAACTCCAATTATCAAATTCTTAAGAGTACTGGAGCAACTAACAAGGATAATGAACTATCCTCCTACACTTAGGGTTCTAAAAGACCTCTGGGGCTCCCTTTAATGTCATTGAATACACACTAAACCCATGTTTGGCATTAACAAAAAGAAGAAATACCATAGAGGGTTCAACAATAACAAGGATAAAGATACTAGAAGGGCTAATTCTATAGTGATCCTCATCTTGCATGGAGCATGAGATGAAATCACCACTACACACAATCTCAAAATTAATTAACACAAAAAGGAGATACAAGATAGTGGTTAGTTATCCATTGAAAATCAACCTGCATAAAGCATGAGATTGGGGTAGGGTAACAACAAGAAAAAACATAAAATTAAAGATATTCTTGATTTTATCAATTATTTTGTAGTAAGAACAATAGTGATCTAAGAAAAAAAAATATTGTAAAACCCATACTAACCCTGTCATATCTACAATCCTAATCAAGCATTTGAAAAAAGATAAAACACCTCCTATCAATAATTTAATTTACCCCTTTGATCAAAGCCTGAAAAAGAAATCACATACATTATAACAATGCGCTGAATGAATAAAACCCTTGGTTCTGTTCATCCAAAACATAACAACATTACAAACTGGAGCTCGATCTGAACTAGAAACATATTTATATATATTTCCTATGCAATCTATGTCATTTAATAAAGGTAAGACTATAGAATCAAAAATTGCAAGGAAAAGAAACACACCAGCTTAATTACAAAATGTCTTTACAAGGTGACTCAAAAAATAACCATACACTTACTACTGGGACCTACATTTTTACAAAATTTTGGAACCTTTACAATAGAGAAAATATTAGGATATATATGAAAGAGAAACCTTAAAAAATGATATCTTTCTGCAACCTTTCCTCTCCACAAAACTGATAGGTTTAAAAAAATATCTTCTCTTTAAGTCCAACTTACCCAAAAATATATGTCTCTACCCCAAAAATCTGATCTTATCATGTCATGGCTACAAAACTGCCAACCCGGACAAAAAACCCATCCTTTCACTATTCTTTTTCCTAGAATACAAATCCATGGTAGTAAAACCCTAAGAGAAGGAAGAAAATCAAAAGAAACCTCTCCCAATGGTCATATCGGTGTGCCAAAAAAAATCGATGACCTAGATTAAAACCCTACCCCACGTTAAAAGGATAACTTTGAACCCGATAAACCCTTTGATGACCACCACATGGAAGGCCCTAATTTGCATTAGAAACCACATGTTTACCACCTTCATCATGCCAGACCCACCATCCTTTCTGCCCACTTTGGATTCCTGGCGAGATCTCATAATCCGACGCTCCATATCTAATGTACAACTTTCTTCGTGGTATCACGAAGAATGTTTGATTTTCTCCCCCTCTTAACTTCCCTATGATTCACCTTCTTACCTTTCCTTCCATGTGTCACCATCTCATGATCCCGTGAATTTTCTCTCTCTACTCCCATCTGATCAGGGGATCACGAGGCTCTTTCATCTGTCCCCTCCGGGTCTACCTCTTTGTTTTCTTCTTTCCCTTGACCTGGACATGTGTCACAACTTTTCTATCCCATGCACCTTCTCACTCCTCATCATCTCCTTTGTGGGATAGCGACATTGTGCCACCTTTCATTTTGTTCCTACTGTCTTGTTTCCTTCATCACCCTAGCTTGGACACACATCGCACTCTCGATATCTCAGACTATTTCTCTTTCCTTGTCACTTGGATCATGAGATTACGAGAATATTCCATCTGTCCACCCTGGACCTACTTCCTACCTTGCCGCCTATGCCACATGGCACCACCTGATTCACTTCCACCTCTGCCACATTTCACACTATCGCAATCCCACGACCTTTCTCTATCCTAGTCAATCTCTTCATGGGATTGCGAGAGTCTGACACCTGGCACCCTGCATACTTATTCATCTCTCTGCTCGGTGGGTTCATAATGCAACTCTTCACCACCTTTCTATCCCATAATATTTCTCTTTCATCGTCATCTTCTTCGTGGGATAGCGACATTGCGCCACCTGCCATCCTTCATCCAACCACGGGCCCACCAAAATTACCTCTACTAACCACCCACTCCATCAAGTCATCGGCCAAAAGGTGCATGTCTTTTGGCATTTAATTATTTTGCGCTGGTGGTTTTAGACACTTAATAACTCCTTGAAATGGCCAATGTGAGATATATCCCCTTAAGGCATTGTTTTAAAAATAAAGGTGCAAAATGAGCGCCATGAACTCTAATAATTTGGTTCATTTTAGACATGCACAGAGGGACCTTGGTTAACCTAAATGACACCTTCCCTTCTTGTGCAGACCCTCCATGCAAAAATGAAAACAAAAGAACCCTCTGCAACTCTATTTTTTTGTAGCCACATATGGGTGAACCTCAAAATTTGAATAAGGTACTCTTAGAAAAGAGAGTACCACGACATGCTTCATATTGGATGGTGAAGGAGAATGCATAGTATGACCTATGTGAGGTCATGAGAATTTAGTTATTTGTGAACATGGAGAGAATCAAGATGGACAAGAAATAATCTTTCAAGTATGGTTCGTTGCTGGTATGTATATTCTTCTACTTGAAAAATCATTTTTCGTGTATTGGTGGAATTCAGTGGTCGACTGATAGACTTACAATAGTACAAATTAAGGAATTTATAAGGATGTTATGAAATAACTTTAAAAGTACCATGTGGGTTTATTTCAAAGATTTCCATAAAATAATGCATGAGAAAGAGAGGATCTCAATCGATATAGTAGAAAAGTACAAAGAAGATATATGTTTTGTTGTGGATACCGATACATGTATATTGCAGGAAATACAACCAATAACTTCTTGGGCTCTACCTATGGGTTATGAGGTAGATGGTGATATTGTATCACTCCATGCTAATGAGTTACTATCGAATTTGATTGATGTCAATACTCCTAGGTTTTGTACATATAAATAAACTTATCTGAACATCAATTCACAACTAAAGGCACCTATGTAGGAGAGAAAAGTGAGGAAACAAGTTGATTATTTTCCCAAGAAGAGTGGGATTAAAATGGATATGATGGATAATCTTAGGAATAATTTTTTGACTAAGGAGGAAGGATCTTTTGTTTTTGCTACAAAATTTGAAGGGGTAGAGGTTGTATCTTCTTAAATCAGTAAGGAAAAAAGAAGAACAACTAGGAGTTCCATAGTGCAAAAGGAAATGCAAGAGGAAAAAGAGAAGATGCTTGTGATTGATCATAAAAATTACAAGAGGAAGAAGGAAATATCACATGGCTATAAAGAGTCAAAAGGAAAGAGTAAAAAGAAGGATACAACTAAGGTAGAAGAACCTAAAATGAATTTTGACAAAGACCAAGAAGAATTGAAGGTTACTGAAAAAAATCTAAAGTAGTTGGCATGATAATTGAGAAGTCAGTTGATCCTAAGACTAGAAGAATTTTGACCCCAGATATCATAGAAGAGGGTATAAGATAATATGGTTGTGTAAGTGATGCAAACCGATGTTATGAGAATTTTGATGATGTAGATAACAAAAGATAGAAGATGCTATTGTATTCATTTTGCATAAGTTTTGTAAAGGACCTAGTGAATTGCATAAAATGATACCTGAATCACTTTTCAAGAAGATTGATAGTAGGTGGGGAAATTCTCTAAAATAAGATAGTGAAATGATGGAACAAACATCAATTCTACTTAAGCATGAATTGTCTATAGAAGATGTGCATATCACAATTGAGGCTATTAGACCTGGATTCAGAACAAGAAGTAGAATATGAAGAATACTTATTGGTGAATCTCAGGTAGTTCATGATGAGACTCTTATTATCATGAAGACTAAATTTAATACATAAGGTGAACCGATAAATTCTACTCAAGAGGAGGTGATAGTAGATGTTTTGGCCTGTACTGAACAAGTAATAGAAAGCAGTATAGGTGATTTACCTTCTGATATAACACAACAAGCTCCTATAGTTGAAGTTGAAGATGTACAAATAAAAGAGGAAGCACATAAGGATAAGGCCGAGGAGGTGGTGATATATTTTACAACAGATGAAGTTGGATAGATTGGTGATGTTGAAAAGAAAGATGAAGTTGATGTTGCAACACATTCAGTAAAAAGTAAATTAGACCTAAGTGGAAGTTCAAGTTACAAGAATAAGAAAAAGGCTATGGAGATTCTTGAGGAAGAAATCAAAGATGAACTTGGAAATGAGGATTTTGAGGTCATAAAAGGACCTATTGATGTTACCAAAATGAGTCCTAGTGAATTAATGAAAATATCAAATATACTAAATTTGAAAGCTAAAAGGGACAAACTTAGACACGAAAGGAAACAAGAACAAGTACTACAATAAGCTCAATACATTCTTGCAGATCTTGTACCTGAAGTTGACTATGATCCCAATACTACACAGATTGAGCATATGGATACTTTGGTCATTGCTATCATTGAGCAAGCTACTAGTTTGGAGGAAGCTGCTATGAATAAAGAAAAGATGGATTATGAAAAGAAGAGTAATGATAAGTTAATGGAGACTTTTACATCAGATAAAGAGACACTTATAGGTCATGTGAAATAGGTGAAGGAAACTTTGAAAGAGGTTGGAAAATCACTTGCCAAAGTTTGTAAATTTTCATTGTTTACACAAGATTTGGAGCTAAAAAGAAATAAATCTCAATAGGAGCTTAAGTCTTTAATTGCTAGTTTTGACCCTATTGCACATTCAACTACCACTTATGGATCACAAGTTAAGGTTGTAAATCACAAGATGAAAACATTGCAAGGAGAAAAAGAAAAAATGATCACTACATTACTGGATTTGTGGACCTATTTGATTCCAACAATTGATGTTATGCAACAGAATGTTAAAGCTGCATAGGTAACACTAGGGTTACCTAATATGAGAACTCTTGAAGCTTTGGAGGAGCTAGCTTCTATTCTACATATCTAGATTCTTGCCATGGAAATTTTGCAAAATTCATGGGAGAGTTCCTTGGATATAGCCAAAGCAAATTTTAGAGAAAATTTTGAGAGGCTATGATCGATAAGCTATTTTCATTTTTGAATTTTAGTTTTTGTACCTTTGTCATTTTTGTCAAAGGGGGAGTGATCAATATAGTGAAAATAAAGTTTAGGGACTTATTGGTATACTGTGAAAATAATAGTTTTGAGTCATGATAAGTTATTAGAGTGTAGAATAGTGTATAGGATATGGTTATAGCTGTGTATATGTTTTTTTTGATCGGTATGAAGAATTTTTGAAGAGAGACAAAATTTTCACTATGTTTTGCCATCAATGCCAAATGTGGATATTGTTGGAATTATGACGGATTTTGGAGTCGAGATGAAGAGTTTGATTTTTTCATTGATGAAAAATCCATAACTCTATTAGATTTGGTGAATATGTTGGAGATACCGATCAAAAGGATAAATAGGAGAAGAAATTTATGCTAATTGTTCTGACCGATTATTAGGAAGACAATAAAAGAAGTGTTTTGAGTAGCGATCGAGTTTGTGAACACATTGAGAGGTGTGGTTTCTATTGGAGTATCACTATGGTTAGAAAAGTTTGGATTTACAATGGCAATAGTTAACTCAACATTTTGTGAAAGTTAGTATGTTGGTGTTGTATTCAATATGAACCGGTTGAGTTATTGATTGGTACTTGTTGATCAGATGGTCAAGGTGGTTAAGTAATTGTTGGTATTTTGTAATATATATATATACATATATATACATATATATATATATATATATATATGTATGTATGTATACATATATACATATATATATAGATATATGTATATATATATGTATATATATACATGTATATATATATATATACATGTATATATATACATATATATACATTAGAAAAGTTTGGATTTACAACGGCAATAGTTAACTCAACATTTTGTGAAAGTTAGTATGTTGGTGTTGTATTCAATATGAACCGGTTGAGTTACTGATTGGTACTTGTTGATCAAATGGTCAAGGCGGGTAAGTAATTGTTGGTATTTTTTAATATATATATACATATATATGTGTATATATACATACATATACATACATATATATATATATATATATATATATATAATATTTTGAACAGACATGTTAGGTATGACTGGCGCTGATTTTTATGAGTTAGGTCAATGCTTTGTGTCGACTTGTGGAATGTTTTTTAAGTCTTAAATGACTTAAGAACAACAATATAAAGGTAAGCTAAATCATGTGATTTAGAGGAGAAGATCATGTTTTTTTAATTTTTATGATCAGAGATAGAGGTAGAGGTAGATCATTGTGCCAGGGTTCAGAGATTGGATTAGATCTAACATGCAAGTAGTGACATTCCCAGATCAGTTATTTGAGTTCATTTCTCAAGGGTAACTCTAATAGGTTAGCATGTTAAATCCCTTAACAGGGTTGACTTTAACATTTCTCACTGTATAAATCCTTTAACAAGGTGACTTATGGTAAGGAGTTATAAATCCTCTAGCGAGGTAGATCCTAATAGGTCTATTTGTACTTCTAACAAGGAACTAGTCACTCCTAACTGAGTGAGCCCCTAACAGGGTATTGTAAGCTCCTAATAGGGAAACTCTTTTTACTATAGTAAAGAGATTGTGGATGTCATCCCCGCCATGGTTTTCTTCCTCTTACAAGGGTTTCCACAAGAAAAATAGTGGTTTTATGTGTTATGCTTTGTGGATGTTTGAATTGTTTTACTTCTATTACATTTTTACACTTGCATATTTGGTTGTGTGGAAGTTGTTTAAAATCATGATAAAACTCTTGGTTGAATTGGTTCATTACCTATCTACATGGAATCACCCTCCTCTCAGTTCTTTTATATACTAACATGTCAATATGCCTCCTAATGTAAAATCCAACGTCAAGATTCATCTTTTATTTAATTGAAAGGATATTAGGTACTATAAAACACTAGAAATTAAATGTTGTGATTAGAATGAGGCTTAACAACAACCACTTAAATATTATATCATTTTTAAAATCATTTATCACCTTCCTATATTTTATTATGAAACCTTAACAAGATGTCTAACCATGAAACTAATGTTCATTTTTTGTTCCTTAGAAGGCGATAATGGTTTGAGTAGGAAATTAACTATAAAATAACTATAGATAAAATAGTCAAGGGATGTAAAAATATTCTATAAAATAAAATCCATTATAAAATAATAATTAAATTATAGCCATTTGAGGAAATGCAAGAAACAGAGAAATGAAGTACTAAAATGTTGGCTGTGACTAACAACCTCAATAATATATTCAACAAATATGAATAGTTAGCAGAAATGGTTAAAATATTATTAAAATATTACACACTACAAATAAAATATTTAAATCAACCACAAGATTATACTAAAATAGGGACAACCTACAAATCTCAAAATCTAATAAACCGACAATTTGACCTTTGTGACCTTTGAGCTAGAATTACTTGTTGATAATTTAAGAATTTCCTTCTTGAATTCTAATAAGATCTCAGAGGATTTTGTCCCTAGATCTTAGAATTATAGGGGGTTCTATTCATACACTGGTTTTGAATATAAGTGCTATTATAAGAGATAATTTGGTAACATCAAGACTAAATATCTCTATTGATCTTTTTCTCTTGTTTTATAAGTGCATTACAAAAATATTAAAATATAAATTCTTTAATTTCTATTTTATCCTCTATTACAATATTGCATTTTTTCTCTTAATTTTATATTATAAGTCTCATCCCAAAAGAGAGAGAATTAATAAAATATTTGTAGGATTTATAAAAGGCTTTATTGTGCTCATTTAATTAGGCAACCCATACAAAATAAAAAATAGTAAAGTGCATTAACAACAGTTTTACAAAATAGTATTATGGCTAACTTCAAAATAATACCATCCTTGGTTGACTTTCCTAATGACATGATATTGACCCGCTTTTAGGTGTCTCCTTTTCTAAAATCTTATAAGAAAATGTTTTTAGACAGATTTAAATTATTATTTAAAAAGTAATTTTCCTCATTTAACTTACTTTTATGAAATCAAAAGATTTAGAGGCACTTGATTATCTTTGGTTGAAACATAAAACAGTTTATTTGAGTAAATATATGAACCTTACTTTAGAATAAACATTCATTAAAATTATATTTTCTATTATCATTTGAGATAATTGAAATTTATGAACTTTGATTTGTCTATCACTCAATGATATTTTGTGGATTACTTCACAAATATATAAATAGAAAATATTTAATCAAATGCGAGATGAATGCAAACACACACATATCATGTTTTATAAAATTACATACCAAGAGAATTTTAGAAATCTTTTAGACTTCAAACCTATAGAATTGATTAATTTTTAGCTCCCATCTGAGCTCTCACCATGGTTCTCATGTCCCCACTCCTATAGTTTCCATTTCTCTCACATATCCAAGGCTTCTAGGTGTGCTTGGTCCCCTACTAGCAGTATCTATTATAGAAATTGTTTCCCTAATGTGCTCTTCAATGACCCCGGTTTCCTTATTGACCTTGGTTCCTCTTGTGTGGATCTCCCTCTTAGTGCAACTCTTGCTTCCTACCTAGGTAAAAATTATTCCCATTCCTTATAAGGTGGTTTGATTCTAGTTCCTAAGGTTATTGTCCCTACTCTTTTTTAGGAACTCTTTGACAAAGTTGGCCCTAAGGCTTTAGTTGGATTTGGCCCTCATTTGGCATCCAAATCTTCTACTAGAACTAGAATATTTTATTAAACTGATAAGTTAGGTTTTATCTACCCTTCGTAAGTACTTTGGCCTCTTCCTTGTGCCAAGGATTCACCTATGATTATTTGTGGTGTAAAGGTAGTGTTGTCAATCAGGATTGTGCCTATAGCTGGATGTAGAATCTAGCCATCCTATTGAAACATGGAAACATTCTCTTAGGTGGATAAGAGAATGAATCTCTGGATTCTAGGCCGGTTCCTATTGAATTTGGGATATCACCTAATATTGAATTTTTATGGTTTTTTGGAAAAGGGAGAAGGAGAACTTAAAAAATGAAGAAAAAATAATTAAGAAAGGTGATACACCAAAGATGGATGCAGATTTATCAGAATTTTGCAAGACTGTACTTACAAAAACACAAACTACAAAGTTTTGAAAATGATTTCCTTTCTCAACACCTAGGATGGTTTACAATTCCTTATTAGGGTATGGTACCACTAATAGTAGGATTTCAACCAGCAAACATATAACTTATGCAAAAGGTTAACTCTTTAAACCTAGAATAGGAATTTGTAGCAATTCACTAATTTGTGCTTAAAAAGGGATAAACACTTCAATGCAGAAAACTTGAAAAGGATAGATGTAAGACTTAGAAAATATGTGTGAATGGTAAAGCCAGCTTTATTATCTCTAAAATCTGCAAAATGGTTGCAAAATACAAAAGGAAGTGCAAAGGAGTGATATGTTCATTAATACAACTTCTCTCCCCAATTCTGAACCCTTTACAATGAATAAGAAATTTGAATATATAGCCTCCAAGGCCTATTTCAGAAATGAAAACTCCCCCTAAATAGTGCCTCTAAAACAGATAGATCCCTTGAATTTTAGGCCCACAAAAGATGCCCACAATGTAGCTTTCAAAAATCCTTCCAAAATTTTAGCCCAATCCCTAAATTTAAGGCATAATTAATGCCCCAAATTTAAGCCTTAAAGGCTAATTTCAAAAATGAGATACCCTATCATAGTTGGTAACTAAATATTTTCATATTTTTCACATAATGTTACCAACCTTATTACATAACATAACAGAAACCCATCAAAATGCATAACTCTAAATGCATAAACTCTACCCACATTTACATAAAAACTCCAACTCCTATGACTTAGCCAACACCATAGTATATAACGCATCACCCAAACCATATAAACGACCATAGTATATAGCCAAAAAACCCCAACCTGACACTATAACCATGGTCAACATGACCAATGTTTGATAAATATCTCCCTCCCTATTGTGGCACTAGGAGAGCTTATCTTTGCAACTGTAGTTACCAAAGGCATTAACTGCTCTACTCAATAGATTCCAAAGTTTTGTAAAACTTGGCACAATGCATTTTTTTGCATTCATTTGCATCTCCAATTTTGGGGAAAGAAGAGTTAGGGTTTATAGCTTCTGTGTCACCATGCTGGTGATCTTCTTGTGCTCTCTATTTTTGATGCTTTATGGAGTTCACCATAGTTATCCAGGAGTTGTATTGAAGTCTTTGTGACTCCTCTCTGTGATCTTGATGCTTGGCTTTGTTTAGCTTCTGAATGTATGCTCAAAAAAGAGCTTCTCTACTTGAAAAAATAAAGAACTCAGGCTGTCTTTATGTCGTGGCTTATGGGGATGCATGGAACTTGAGCTCTTTACTGAAGCTGCCTCCACTCAATGTGCAGTTACTTGCTATCAATAGAAGGCTCAGGCTCTTCATAAAACTGATGGCTCTTAACTCAAAGCTGCCTTGTGATTTGGGTTTTAGACTATATGTGGTATTGGAGCTTGGATTTCGTTTGAACTTGAAAAAAGATAAGTTTACTCTTTCTGTCCCTTTTCATTGCCTTCTCTAATAGAGAATTTATTGTTACACTTGTTATTAACCTGAGGTCTGCTGTGAGCACTGTGATTGCACATTGTCCTTTTATTTTAACATGCTATTTACATTCCATATTCTGAAGTGCTTGAGATATGTGGTCTTCTCCTGCTATGCCACCATGACTCCTACAATGATCACTGGGGTTTTTATTGTTCTTTGTTGTCACTCCTTTCATGGCAAATGAATCTAGGCATTTGCTTTGTTATGATAGTTTCCATTTATTTATTGTCGACTCACTGTTTTCAACACCCACATAATCTTCTATTGTGATTTGGATGTGTGAGCTCGTGCATTTTGATATTTGCAGTTAGAAATAGAAACATCTTCCACTGTTTATCAATGAAGGGATTTATCGGTTCCCCTGCATATTAGAATGATTTCTCCATGTATTGTTGCTAGGAAATAGATAAAAATTTTCTACTGTGTTTTTAAGTTTTATCTTGTGTTGATGTATTATTGTTGTCTTATGCTTAAATACTCTCTGTCTGTTGAAGACCAACACTGTTAGTCCATTTCTATTCTCTTATAACAACACTATCATATAGATGGATATTGTATGCTTGAACCAGAAAGATTGTATCCATTGATGTCGATGAATCAGCCTATAACAAAGTTGTGCAAGAGTTGTCTATAGTCTTTGTGTGGAGATCATGTTGTTTGTGTCTTTGAACTGGAAGCATCTTTTCTGTCTGTAGCTTATACTGAATTGATATTGTTGTCACTATATGATTGAATAGAAAGCTATCAATTATGTTGTTTTCTTCATGCATTCTGTATAGCTATTTTTTGATGTCAGCTCCAATGAATGTATATAGTGGAAACATTAACCATGGGGTTCAAGCACGGGCTTGTGATTCCCTGAACAACACTAAGAAACAGAGGACATGGCCATTAAACATGCATATTTTATTTTCATTTGCACAATTCTATTACACATATGCATATACACTTTTTATTCTATAATGTCATTCAAACATGAATAACAACATCAATAATAGCATTTACATATATGTACATACACCTTTTACTTGTATATGCATAGTATTTTTATAAAAAAACTATTGTTTGGTTTACCACATGTGCATAATCTTCTGATGACAATAACATTGTCATTTGCTTTTCACCCTTACATATGCACTATATTTCTGATCATTTTGGACATGCATAATACACTTGAATAACATAGTTGTCTATCCTCCTTTTGCATATGATCATTTTCAACATCATTACTGTACTCTTCATTTGATTCATCCCTATGCAGCTACTTTTGACCATTCCTTTCCTTTTGTCCTGCAAATTTATAACAGCATTTGATACTACTGTTTTCACTCTCCTGACATATTGATATCACTATAGTTCAGTCATTTTCTTGCACATCAATGTTGAAATCTGCATACCATCACATCTCTTTCTTTCCTGCACATATGAACATCGAGAATTATTTCATTCTTTAATAATGCATATTGTGAAGTTCAAGCACGGGCTCATGACACTCACTGCATCTTTCAAATATACAATAGTATTTTATAAAGATATGTCTTTTTGATGTTATTATTCTGTCAATGTAAATGCATACCTTTCTATGGAATTGATATCATCGGTTAATATGAAGTTCAGGGAGTTTGGATGATGTATGGTGCTTTTAGTGAACTATGTATTGCTTAGATCCAATTGGATCTAACATCTTTTCCTCCATGATGATGCAGGAAACATGACTAACAAAAGACCTAGGATGCAGGACAGACAAAGACAAGACCAAGACATGAAGACTTTAGATGATGTAGATGAACAACTCCAGAAAGTAGAAGACCTCTTAAAGGAAATACATAGATCCCTAGACTTCATCATGCTTCTCTCTTACTTTCTTTTCTACATATGTCCTCTAAGTTTCAATATGCAAGATGTAACCTTGAAGGAACACTTGTCTAATACATTCAATTTTAATGCACAATGTAATGATCATTTATGAATTTGAAAGTTTGAAACTAATCAATACTTAGAGTACAATTGAAAATTTGATAATATGAATGTAATAGCAATGTATGCATCTTTATTAGCTGAATAGTAATGTTAAAGAGATGTATCTTTATGCAATTTTTTTACTATTTTCTGATTACTATTCTGCATGTAAAAATTTGGGTAACAATTATGGTGACCTCTTATGGATGTCTTCCTGCTTGACATTGGGACCAATAGCCTAAAATAGTCCATTGGGCATTGAGTCTTGTTAATCACCTATGGAAACCCTAAACCTAGTCTGTGGATATAAGAAAACTATTTCCCAATGATTGAGTGTATGTTTATGATTTGTGGTATTGAAGCAAAAACTTCATTACCACAAATTGTAAATGTATTGTTGATCATTGAGGGATGATTTTCTTTTGTTTGCAGATTTGGACAACAACCTTAAAAGACCTTGGATCTTGAAGACTTATTGAAAACTGGGAAAACTAAAAATAAAACTAACCTAGCTGTGCTTGACAACACTTAGGGAAAAACTGGAAAACTAACCTACCCTAACCTAACCAGTCACAAACTATGCTAAAAAAAACCATTTACTGGTTTATTGAAATATTTTCCCTTTCTCTTCAAATTACAATGATGCGCATGCTTATTGGAAAATACAAGATAACTGAACAATGAAGCATATACAACCAACTCATGCAACTTTTCAAGAAGAGAGGAAGTGTTTTGACTTACTTTACTCTACTGGTGGAAGAAATCTGAATCAACATGCTATACTGGATCTTCTTCATCAACCTCCTGACAACTAGGAGTTTCTATAAATGAGGACTCTTACAATGATCACTGGGCCTTTTATTTTTCTTTGTTGTCACTCCTTTCACGGCAAATGAATCTGGGTCATTGCTCTATTATGATAGTTTCCATTTATTTATTGTCGACTCACTATTTTTGACACCCACATAATCTTCTATTGTTATTTGGATGTGTGAGATCGTGCATTTTGATATCTGCAGTTAGAAATAGACACATCTTCCACTGTTTATCAATGAAGGGCTATGTTGGCTCCACTGCATATTAGAATGATTTCTCCATGTATTGTTGCTAGGAAATAGATAAAAGTTGTCTGCTATGATTTTAAGTTTTATCTTGTGTTGATGTATCACTACTATCTTATGCTTCAATACTCTCTTTCTATTGAAGACCAACATTGTTAGTGCATTTCTATTCTCTTATAACAACACTTTCATATAGATGGATACTGTATGCTTGAACCAAAAAGCTTGTATCCATTGATGTTGATGAATCGGCCTATAAAAAAGTTGTGCAAGAGTTGTTTGTAGTCTTTGTGTGGAGATCATGTTGTTTGTGTCTTTGAACTGGAAGCATCTTTTCTATCTATAGCTTATACTGAATTGATATTGCTATCACTCCATGATTGAATAGAAAGCTGTCAATTATGTTTTTTTCTTCATGCATTTTGTATAGCTATTTTTTGATGTCAACTCCAATGAATGTCTGCATCTATCTTCATGTTGTCTCCTATGCCTGAACACCCATTGTCTGTAGTGGAAAAATTACCCATGGGGTTCGAGCACGGGCTTGTGACTCCCATGAACAAAACTAAGAAATAGAGGACACAGACATTAAACATCCATATTTTCTTTTCATTTGCACAGTTCTATTACACATATGCATATACACTTTTGATTCTATATTGTCATTCAAACATGAATAAAAACATCAATAATAGCATTTACATATATGTACATACACTTTTTACTTGTATATGCATAGTATTTTATAACAACACTATTGTTTGGTTTACCACATATGCATAATCTTCTGATGACAATAACATTGTCATTTGTGTTTCACCCTTACATATGCACTGCATTTCTGATCATTTTGGACATGCATAATACACTTGAATAACATAGTTGTCTATCCTCCTTTTGCATATGATCATTTTCAGCATCATTACTGTACTCTTCATTTGATTCATCCCTATGTAGCTACTTTTGACCATTCCTTTCCTTTTTTCCTACAAATTTATAACAACATTTGATACTACTATTTTCACTCTCCTGACATATTGATATCACTATAGTTCAGTCATTTTCTTGCACATCAATGTTGAAATCTACATACCATCGCATCTCTTTCTTTCCTACACATATGAACATCTAGCATTCTTTCATTCTTTAGTAATGCATATTGTGAAGTTTGAGCACGGGCTCGTGACACTCACTGCATCTTTCAAATATAGCATAAGATTTCATAAAGATATGTCTTTTTGATGTTATTATTCTATCAATGTAAATGCATACCTTTCTATGGTATTGATATCATCGGTTAATATGCAGTTCAGGGAGTTGGACTGATGTATGGTGCTTTTAGTGAACTATGTATTACTTAGATCCAATTGGATCTAACATCTTTTGCTCCATGATGATGCAAGAAACAGGACCGACAAAAGACCTAGGATGCAAGATAGATAGTGACAAGACCAAGACATGAAGAATTTAGATGATGCGGATGAACAACTCCAGAAAATAGAAGACCTCTTAAAGGCAATACATAGATCCCTAGACTTCATCATGCTTCTCTCTTAATTTATTTTCAGCATATGTCCTCTAAGTTTCAGTATGCAAGATGTAACCTTGAAGGAACCCTTGTCTAATACATTCAATTTGAATGCATAATGTAATGATCATTTATGAATTTGAAAGTTTGAAACTGATCAATACTTAGAGTACAATTGCAAATTTGATAATATGAATGTAATAGCAATGTATGCAACTTTATTAGCTGAACAGTAATGTTAAAGAGATGTATCTTAATGGAAATTTTTTACTATTTTCTGATTACTATTCTGCATGTAAAACTTTGCGTAATAGGTAGCTAAAAATGAGGATTTCTACTAGAGACAAGGCTTGGAGTTTCATTTCTTCAGCCTCTAGCTTTAAGTTCTAGATATACATAGTTGGATCCTCTCTTCTTGGAAGCTTATTATTTATAGAAAGATTGAGAATTTCCCTTGTCCTAAAGGTTTATTCATTGCAATTTGTTCTTGTTTTTGGGATTGGGAATTTTTTTGGGTCAATATTGGGCCTATAAAGAGAAATATCTCTATGTTAAACCTTGGTCTTCTTCATTCAATATCCTCATTAAACCACTTCACGTGCATTTGATTTGCGTCAGATTGCTAAATCTTCCCCTCTATTTTCAGGAGGAGACTTTCTATGAGGGGCCATCAACAAATTAGTTGGGTAGTTTTATATAAAATTGACGATTCCACTTCTCACATGGGTCATTTCTCATTGTTCACATTTTAGTTCACATTGACACCTCTAAACCTCTCCTTAGGGATGTGGCTCTGATACTTGGGATATGCCTCAAATGTAACCATGTGATTATGAGGGGATTTCCTATCATTGTATCTATTGCTTCACTACTAGTCACTTCGCTTTAGACTCCTCTCCTTTGGGTCAACCAGGAATTGATACTTGGTAGAAGAATGCTAAGGAAGATTACTTGACTATTGAGATTCCTTCTTTTGATAAAAAATTCTCTTTCCAGGATCTTGATGAGAGTTCAAATCTAGATATATATGCCTTAAAGTTTCTATCGTGACTCCAATTTTATGTTTGTCTTAGCTAATTTTTAGTGCTTCCTCACAACATGTACTCATCATATTCTTGACAAGCATCTCTCACCTTTTAATATCCCCTCTCCCTTGCTTGTTTTTGATCCCCTAATAGGAGGGGGTTCACCTCTTCTCTCAACAGAATGAGGTCAAAGATGATATAACTACTTTTTTTTAGTTCATAGATGGAGGAAAGGTCCTTCCCCATCACCCTTCATACTTTCTAATATAGAAAAATAGATTTTGGCTATTTAGGGTTGGGATCCTTGTCTCCTACTAGTTCTTGGCTCTAGTCAAAAACTTTTTCTCTCTTCTCTTCCCAATATCACCACTTATTATATTAGTTGTTTTTTCCTCAATGGATAACATATAGTGGGCCTAGTCCTTTTGCGTTCTTATCTAATTGAAACTCCAAATTTTGTCTTTATTAATAAAAATGTATTATATGAATTTTAGATTATATAAATTGACTTTATTGGGATACTTTAAAATGAAAATGTGCCTAAAAGGATAAAGTGGATTTAAGAAAAGAAAACTGTAGAAAACATTTTTGATTGAATAGGATTATAATGCTTCCCAAGTGCATCCCATACTGACACAGATGCATTTTAAAAATACATAGACTAAACCTAATGTTTGATGCTTGCGAAACCTTTCTGAGCCGTGTAGAGCTAAAAATTCTTGTCATGCGGGGAATTATTTGGGTGAGAAACATATAGAATATTCTACACCAAGATGTGGACACTCTTCAAGGAATCACAACTTGTACACATGCTACATCAACTTGGGACCTGGGATTTTAATACAGATTACTCCTAGGTATTACATCTTATAGAAACACATAAAGAGGTATAATAATACATCAATAGTATTTAGGGAGTACCTAGGGGAGTAGTTAGGTAAAATTAGATTCAGAAAGTCTTTTGATTTGCAGTTCATGGTAATAAGCACATGGCAGCCTATATGACTGAATGTGGGACCAATGGGATGAATTCAAGGAACATGTGAATTATTGTGGGCATGTTGGTACTCAATTTTTATTAATAGAAGCTATCATTTTTTTCCACATTTAATTATGCACTTTATAAATTGTAAGTTTTTCTGCAAGGTTGGATAGTCCTTTTTGAACCCTCAAATTTGACTGTGTCAAGTGGTATTAGAGTGAGATTCAAACCTATAGAGAGGGAATTTTTGAAAGATGTTCATTATGGATAGATTTCTAGTTGAGGTAGGTTGTAGGTGTTGTTAACCAATCACCAAAGTGAGGCACTTACAAACCTAAAATAGATCGCTAATTTGAGGTAGTTGCATCTACTTTGAAAGAAAGGTTTCCCCCAAGGATAATGCCAGTTATGGCCAACATCACCATAAATGGAAGAAATGGTAGATATGAAGAATTGGCTGGATGTCATTGAGGATGACTAAAGAAAAGATGTAAAACCTAGAATAAAAGATTATAGTGACAATAAGGAGCCAATGATGCAAGAGAAAGGTGAAGAAGAACAACAAGAAGAAAAGTTAGATCAGATCAAGATGATGAAAGAAATCACCAAGATCAAAAATAGGCTAAGGATTGAGAACTCTAGTTATGTTCACAACTTTAATTTTGAGGAGTTGATTGATTGGATCAATGAGATGGAAGATTAATTCAAATTTGAGGAAATATAAGATCCAAAGTGAGTAAGGTTTTCCAAAACCAATTACAAGGTGCATGTCACCATCTGGTGGAAGGAGGTACAATTGGACTAAAATTATAGAGGGAAGGAGAAGATATTTAAGTGGGATAAGATGGAAATGTAATTGAAAGGTCCATTCATACTCATGGACTACAAATTGGAAATGATAATTAAACTTTAAAACTTGTGACAATGGAAGTAGATAGTGAAGGAATACACGGATTTCCACAAGATGATCATAAAAATGGGACATATTGAAGCTAGAATAGAGAAGGTAACACAATACATTAGTATTAGAACCAAAATTTAGGAGGAATTAAGCTTGGTCTAGATGAACACCATGGAGGAAGCTTACCAATTCACACTCACTACAACATTTGAGACCATTTTTTGACAGTTATGTGTCACTTTTCTGACACTGTCTCGTCTGCCAAGCGACAAAGACCAGTGTTGCAGTTTTGGTGTTAGAAACAATGATGGCTGTACAGCCTGTCGCTATTGTGACTACACTAACTGTTACAATACGAGCCAGCTATGATGGTTATCATGCTGTCATTACATATATTAGCTATTTCTATTATGACACGTAGGTGTCACATTTTTTCTATTTATGGTCGCAGTTGCACCGTCTAAAAACTTCAACTTGTCATCGCTACAGTTTGTGGGCATCGCAAATTACGACAGATGTGCGAAATATTTTCTATACATGCGATGTCGAGCCATCATAAATTTCTGATGGCTCGACATCGCATGTATAGAAAATACATCACACATCTGTCATAATTTGCAATGGTTAACACAAAATATGTGACATTTAGGTGTCGCAATACGAGCTAGCTATGATGTTTATCATGTCGTCGTTACATATTTTATCTGTCACTATTACGACACCTAGGCGTCATAGTTTGCACTGTCTAAAATCTTCAGCATGCCTTCATTAGAGTTTTTTGGTGTCGTAATTACGATAGATGTGCGACATATTTGCTATACATGCGACGTCAAGCCGTCGACAATTTCTAACAGGTCGACGTCGCATGTATTTTTTAGTGTCACTTTAGAGTTTTTAAGAGTTTAGTGTCCTAGTGAATAAAGGGACAAACCAATGTCCTCCCAAGTGTGACAACATATCTATAAATGGCAGACATGAATATAATTTACATTACAGATGGAGGGAGATAATTCAAAGTTGCAAGAGTATGAAAATGAGAAACATTATGCAAAGAAAGTGAGTGTATGTGATGTACTTATAACCCTCATTCTCCTTAAAAAATGGGTTGGATATTATTTTTTAGTCCATCTGTATCTCTACCTACAGTTGTGAGGGATCAAACTCCAAGCCTAAAATTTCTGAGCATTAGTTGCCAAGGAGTCCATTATTGAAGTTTTGACAACATCACCGCATTGTTTTTCTTTGTTTTAGAGGAATCACACTTGGGAAAAGAGTGGTGGAAGAGGACCTGCAATGTGTATTGTGAAGGCCAAATGAAGGGCATCCCTATTTCGCAGTTAATAGTCCTATGCAACAAAATGAATAACTATATTTTATGCTTTTCAAACAACTATATGCTACTAGGAGAAATATAATGCATCTTTAAAGTGTGTTTTTGTAACTGACAATGCTTCTCAGTCATGTTTTCTTGTTTGTTTACCATGGAATCACAAGAGACAGTTGAGCTTGGATTACTTTGTTTGATGAATGTATCCACTGGTAATTTTATTTTCAGTAATTATGGTTTTACTTATTTTGGAACCATGATTTGATATCCTTTATTGGGATAATTTCATTAGCGGTTGCCCAAATAAATGTAAAACAATTGGTATTACCAAATTAGTTCATCCAAAAACTAGAAGATTGTGACTATCTAATAAGTACAAGTAGGATTCATGAAAAGACATCAAGTGCCTAAAATGAAATAATTAAATAAAATTTAGAAATAAGCATACCATTCATGGTTAGTGATTCAAAGCTTCTTTTCCTCCCAGTTTCCAACC
>MU223425.1:2481737-2500889 GCA_018584345.1 Thuja plicata
CAAATCCATAACATAAAGCATAAGGTCCATAATGTCTAATGATGCATCAAAAGTAAAGTATCATATGCTGAGTCTAACATAAGCAAAAACTAGAAAAACTATGATGGGGTCCGGGATGGGCCTCACAAATACAAACAAGTATAGTTTATTGTGGGTGCTAATTCCCACCAGGGTTTTTACCATTTGGTTTCCCCATAATCAAATTGTGTGTTGAGTACTGTGTTATATGATTAAGCATTTACTTTATTGTATTCTAAAGTTAAAGAAGTAAAAAGAACTGAAGTTACTGATAACTAATTCACCCCCCCACCCCTCTCAGTTATCCTTTGGGACTATTCTAACATTAGGATTGTGCAAAAATTGGATAAAAGGGAAGAACATATATGAGGTAATAAAAAATGGAGGGAACTAGAGAGATGGGTACAACATATGAAGAAGAATCCATCCATGAAGAAAACTAGGGAGAGGATCCCTTTTTGAGGAGAATAATAGAGGCCTATGAGGGGAACATACTAAAACTAGAGGGAGAAGGAAGTTTTGAACACATATAGAGATTAAGAGGAGTGAATCAGTCTCTTTAAAAATCTTAAATATTTTACTTTAATTCTAAAACATGTAACCTTAATCAACAACAATGAAAGATTAAAAAAAATCAACACCATTGCACAAGAGAACCCTTAGTTTAGATAGAAAACCCAATGAGGGAAAAAAATATGGTGAGAATTTATTACAATGTATGAAAAATAATTACAAGAGGCTCGTGGTCAGGCTTGCAACCAAGACTCACTGTCTTAGATCAAGATACAAACGACTCACTACAAACACTATATTCGAGCAAGATACAAAGAATGACATGTAGAGAAGAATTGCTATCTAAACATAGTGTTCATGAAATAAATTAAAATAAATAAAACTTTAGAATATTGCTTCTAACATTCTCATTATGTTGTCAATGTTTTTGACATGATTGCTCAAGCAATGATTATAAATCAATAATCACAAAAAGGAAATGAAAATTTGTCTCGATCAAATAATTTTGAAATATTCATCAAAAAATTTGGTGGCTTCAAATGTGTACCTTCCCTAATCCCATAATTCATATCCAAGGCCTATGATAAGGTCATAAGGGACTTTCTTTTTAATGTCCTTGAAATATGGGATGTCAAGACAGACTACTTATCTTGCTAAAGGAATGTATTGCTATAGTTAAGTACACATTCCTAGTTAATAGTGTTCCTAGGGTCTTCTTTGGGGCTGAAAAAGGTATCAGATAGGGGGACCCTCTCTACTCTATATTTCATTTTTTATCAACACAAATTTGTAAATGATACTCTCTTGTATGGAATACCATTGGTCTTAGAGCCAAAGAAATAGAAAACCCACTTGTACATTTATGCTAGGGTCTCAGGGAAATGCATTAATTATGATAAAAGAAACATTTACTTGTTTAACACTCGGGATGGATTGAAAATAAAAATGAAAAATATTTTGGTCTATAAAATAGTCGTTCTTCTAGAGGTTTACTTGGAGCTGCCTCTTATGGTAAAGGATGTCACCCTTACTTTTTGGAATTATATTATGGAGAAGCTCTAGAAGAAGCTTATGAGTTGGAAAGAAAAAAATCCAAGTGATGAGGGAAATCTTCAACACTTGGATACCTCCATATATGATATCCCTATGTATTTCCTCTCTTTATTCAAAATCCAATGTAATCTAGCTGAAAAATGTAAAAGAATTCAAAGAAAATTTATGTAGACTAGAATCAAGGATAATAAAAGGTTGGCTATGGTTAATTGGGATAATGTCTATTTACCTAATAAGTTTGGGGAATTGGGTCTAAGGTTATTTGGCCATCTAAACTCAACCCTCCTATCCAAGATCGGGTTGAATATTTTCCTAAATATTAGGGATTGGAGTACTATTATGAGTGCCAAATACCTTAACTCTAAAAAAATCTATAAATTTCTCTCGATATTTGGCTACCCAAGTGATTCTAGAATCTTGTGGATTAATTTCTAGTGGCCTTAAATGGTAGGTGGGAAATGTTAATCTCATCTTCTTTTAGAAGGAAAAATGGCTAATAGGTCAACCTCTTTCTACTCACCTCATTTTCAAAGATATTCATAGATAGGCTAAAGCTTTCTTTAGATCTTTGGTTTTAGATTACCTATCACATAATAACACTTAGAGGGATGTAAACCAATTTTGTCAAAACTAGATACATATGGTATAGAACGATTCCATGTGGTAACAAATTCTTCAAAAGACTAGGCTTCCCTTATTTCCCAAAGAAGACATTTTTTTTCTAGACCAAGAATCCCAAAGGGAACTTCTCTGTTAAGATGGCTTACAATTATTTGTTAGAAGAGGATAATTCTAGTGGTATGTGGAACAAAGTTTGTAACTCTCAATTCCTCCACAAATTTATTTTTTTGGTGGAGTGTGATATAGAATAAAATCCTAACCCAATATAATATTACTAATCATTGGTTAAAGTTTCCTAATAGATGTTTTTATACAAATTGGAGGAAGAAATGACCCCTTATATTCTACCACACTATCTCTTTTCACACAAATTGTCAGTTCTTGTCATGAGAAGTTATAAATATGTTGGTCCATGAAAAATAAGCTTAGGTCCCTCTTATCTATAACTAGACTATACCATATGAGAATCCTCTTATTAGAGAACTTTAAAGAAAAATCCAGCACCATATCTACAAGAGTGTCTAGATAGAAATAAACAATTAGATCTTTAGGGAAGAAAAAAATTCCCCAAAGGAGGTGTTCTTGTCTAATGGACAACATCTTAGTTTATTAGTGGGCTTTCCCATGCTACCCAACACTCCATTTGATGAATTTATTTGAAAATTTGAATCTTCCTAATTCTCATTCAAAATTTGAGAACTCTGAGAAGATGGTCAAGCTTAATAAAATATGGCTTACCCCACCATTTGGTAGGTATAAGCTAAATTTTGATGGTGTATCATAGGGTAACCCAAGCCAGGCTTTTATTTGGGGAGTCAAAAGAGACAATAATGTGGGCATTATTGGCATGGGAACAAATAACTAAGATGAGGGTAAGACTCTTCTACATGGAATTAAAATTGTTCTTTGTATTGGTATTAGGTATCCAATCTTGGAAGGTGACTCACAACTAATTGTTGATTATGTCAAAGTTTCCAACACTCTGGGTGAGTCCTTGGAAGATATAGTTATAGAAATATATAAAATCCTTATGGGGTTTGATGTGTTTGACCTTAAACAAAGATAAAGGGAAGTTAACAATTTCACTAATGCTATGGTTACATTGGGTCTTAGAACTGGCTCTTTGTGAAGATAGAGAAATTTGAAGTGCCTACCCCAAAATGTGAAACTCCTCTCTAAGGAGTGGAACATAGATAAAAAAAATGATGAGCAATGTGTGTGATCAATTTTCTAGGATCATTTTAGTAATCATCTAGTTGAGTATTCTATAATGGAACTATGTGTTCATTTTAAATCTATTTGAATTTTATTACCGAGATATAGTGCCTTATTTAATTGTGATGATGGGGTTTTAAAATGTGATTCCACATCATATTTTTTGGGTTGTGTGGGTTCCTTTGTGGAAATGGACACATAGTTAAACTAGCAGGTTGAATTTGATCACTTGTCATCAAGCCCTTTGCCCCAGTTGGGTGGTCTTGCAGAGTTGATGTGACCCCTAATTGCTAGGCTTGCATGTATTTCTCCCACTTAAGGTCACTTCTTGATGATATAATTCCATCATTATATTTATCATTATACTAACCTTGATGAGATCCAAAATATTATTAACTATCACTTCTTAATGTTTAATAATTTTTTGGTGATAGCTTGCACAAGGTTTTCCTTGCCAAATCTTTTTTTAATTACTTGGGGTTGGAGATGGAAAGTTTAGATTTTGATGTGGGTGCCTAGTAATAATAATTTTTTTTAGGCACGCACCTCATTTCCTTTAAACATGCTTTTTTGGAATTTTCCACAGTTTCCTTTTGCTTGGTTATTTTGACAATGAAAATTGATTTTGTTTGGTGTCTTTTGGTACTGTACATACTTCTACTAGTGAAACTATGGATAGGGATAAAGTGATGATTGAATTGGGAACTCATACAAAATTTAAAGAGGAGGGTATTGTGTGGCATATCTTTTGTGAGGGTGGGATATCATATTTTATTGAATATATTAACTATTTTGATGAAAACCTCTATATTTAGTTTACAACATCTTAGAGGGAAGGAAAGTGAAGGTGGGAGGTGTTGGCCTCCTTTAATGATTCAATAACTAGGCACTAAAGATATAACTTAGATATTAGATATATGACCTAATTTTATCTTACTCATCATGAACTTTCATTTATTTATCAACCCAAGGATGTGAACTTGAAATGGGTCAGTAATATAGGTGCACTAAGACTCAATCATATCCATTCTATTTTATAAACAAAAAGAAAATTTTACTGCAAGTAAAATGCTTGAAAGGAAATGACATAAATACTAAGCATGAATCAACAACTAATATGAACTAGAACAAATAATAGAAACATAAATCTCATCAAACAGACAATAAGTTACTCTATTCTACCTTGGTTGTAGGAACAATCATATAATGTAATTATAATGGCTACAAGAGAAGAAAAATGCTAAGACAAACTAATTTCTGAATAGAAAAGTAACTATTGAACCAAATGGGCAGAATTCTTACCAAGTGGACCCCCTTGAGTGAGTCTTCCTAAAATTTAACTTAGATGCAAAAAATTAAAGTATCATTCCATTCATTGAAAATATTGTTACAATATAATATTAGTATAACTGTATTTATTAAAAATGAAAGTGAGAGTACAGTATCAGAAAATGTAACCTCCAAAAGAGGGACATTTGATCATTATTTATAGAAGAAAAGCTTCTAGCTAACTCTAACTAAGTGGGCAGTTGAATCCAACAAGATAGGGCAGTTGAATCAAACAAGCTAGGAGGACGTCCCTTATTGAAGTCATGAAAAAGAGGAAGGAGGTTATGCATGTGCAACATTTAGTCAAACCAGCCATGCCTCAAAGAGGATCTAGCATAAAAAAATCTCCTAAATCTACTTGTAAAATAATGGACATTTAAAATTTGAGTTACCACTTCTACATGAGCTAAAAATTTTAAACAATTGACCTTTTCAATGTCCATCTCATCTTGACTCTTTCATCAATCAGAAAGCTGACATGAACTTCTTCTACCTTGCAAACTTCATTTATATATGCATCTTGATTTGTACCTGCATTATGATATTAGTGTGCACAATACAATTGTATATCCACAATCACCTTAGAATAAAATTCATTCAATAACATACAATATATATATATATATATATATATATATATATATATATATATATATATCACATAGAAGATTAAAATTAACAAAAAAGGGTGCAAGGATAAGTTCAGGCCCATGGGTCAAAAGTTTAGGAAAATAGTATAAAAGATATTAAAAATCTGGTACTAAACCCCATAATAACAACAATGGACATATAAAAAATGAGACATTATTTGGACTCA
The DNA here is from genome assembly GCA_018584345.1 of Thuja plicata. Classification (NCBI taxonomy): domain Eukaryota; kingdom Viridiplantae; phylum Streptophyta; class Pinopsida; order Cupressales; family Cupressaceae; genus Thuja; species Thuja plicata. The sequence continues at coordinate 2,487,304 of MU223425.1, forward strand.
TCAGAAGGTATTTTATTTGATGTTAATGAGGACATCATTGTGAAAGAAATTGGTCTTCCTACCTAGGGTATGAAATGGAAGAAGCAAATTAGGATTGCAGAAAATTATAGTTTGGCTTTGTTCTTTAGGGAAAATGTGAAGATTATGAAAGTGCATGGATGGTTTTATTATGTAAAGATACCAAGCCCTTGAGACCGGGTTTTCCTAATGATCATGAATTTTTTCAACTTGGATGGTCATTTTAAGGTATACTATTAATATCACCTACCCTTTCTCAATCAATTTTGCCATAATGCTTTGACCTGTTTCCCATTTTTTCTATTAAATTCCTTGGAGAATTATGTTAAAGATGTTATGGAGGTGGGTGATCCCACAATACTAGGTTAGACTTTTTTGCACATCCTATTTTTTGCTAAAATCGCACATTTTTAAGAAAATATAATCATTTAGGCCTTGAGAGGTCTCATTTAAAAGAATGAATTAAAGAGTGTTTAATTAAAGCCTCTTAAATCAAACTCTCTTTGATAGAAACTCTCTACTCTTAAATCATACTTTTAATAGGGTCTCCTTTGCACCTATCAAAATGATGACAAAAATCACGTTGATATTAGCTTTGTTAGGTCTATTTAAAACATTTTCCAAGAAATTGAGTCCTTGGTCTGCAAGCTTCAAGTTAAGGTCATATGTAAATTTTGAAACCCTTGTCTTTAAGTTTTCAAGTGTGAAATCTTGTTTCAAACCCTAAGTGTTAGAGCGGTTTCTAATTTTGTGTTACCTTTTTCATCACTTAAGCTATGTGTCTACCCATGTGTTTATTAAATGGGGCCGTGTTCAATAGTTCCTAAGTCTCTAGTGCTTTAATATTTCCTAAGTTTGAGAGCCTGCAAAGTCCTTTATTCATATTAAAACATGTGTCGGGAAAGTTCTTTTTGATCCAATGGTTTGCACATTCCCTTAAGATGAAGATGATTGAAATCTATGCTTCAAGGCATTGTGCCATGATGCCACATGTATCTGAAGGGTCCGGCTGCAGTTAAAATACAAATCATAAGATCATTGTAGATCCTTTTTGATCCAACGGCTTTGCCTTAAGATGAAAGATGATCGAAGTTAATCTTTGAGGCTTCGCGCGGTAATGACACGTGTCCAAGTGGATCTGAGCATGGTCATAAAGCTAAAATTTAAACAAAAGACAAGTCAGATTTGATCCAATGGTAGTCACAAAGCCTCAAAATAAAAATGTTGGTGAAATAACCATAGAGGGAAAGCATCGTTGTGATGCCTGGCAAACAACAGGCCCAACATTATGATAAAGAATCAAATAAATCAGTGACATGTTCAAAAAGATATAACGGTGGGTGTTAAGCCTCAAACACTAGATGAAAGGATTCTAAGCATTAAGGGAACACGTTGTTGTGACGCGTGTCCCACTGGGCAAGTTGAGACCATGGTTAGTAGACAGTCAGTTAACTAAAGACAAGATAGGTTAATGAAGATCTAATGGCTAGCACGTTGCCTCAGATCAAAAGTGATGTGGATTTACCATTGAGGCATTGCATGGTGCCGCCACGTGTCTCTGTAGGATCATAGCCGCGGGTTATAAAGTTGAATAAAGGCAATAAATATTATGAAGATTGGACAACTGGCATTAAGCCTTGAGCATAAAGTGATAGGTGTTTAACCTACAAGGGAACATGCCGTGGTGACGCGTGTTCAAAGTGATGGGACCCTCTGGCAACGTAAAGTAAGGTAAAGTGAAAGCAAGTATATAAAGATCTAACAATGGGCGTAAAGCCTCACATCAAAAGTGTATGAAACATAAGCTTTGAGGGAACACGTCATTGTGACACATGTCTAAGGAGATGAACATTATAAAGGACTTGTTGTGGACCATCCGATGTAAAGGAAAGCTATCAGGATCAACGGTTATGTTTCAAAATGCTAAAGTAATAGTTGTGAACCGTTAGCCATGAGATTTTGAACTCAGATGAAGTAATGGTGAACGTGTGTTTCTCCGCAGTGAAAATTTAATGCTCAAAGATGATGGGATTTTTATATGATTGATCATTCAAGTCTTATTTTGCATAATTATAAAAATTGTGGAGCGAAGCAAAGTTGCAGCGATCGCATTTAGATTTTCAAGCTATCTGTGAAATGTGTAATTTTATGATACTGGTGTTTCTGAGTTCTAAGAAATTTGAAGAAATACTAGGGTTTGCAGTAAGAAGGTTTTATTCTCAAAATTGTTAATTATTAGACGTTTAAACCCTAAATTCAAGATGCCTTCCAGAAGAGAGTTTAAAGGGAAAATGGACTACAAGGAGAGAAATGTGTGTGATGACCTGTTACAATAGTTGACTAGGTCAACTAATGATTCAACCAAAATCAAGGAGGTAGTTCCCAAACACCCATGTTTGAAAATTGGTGAGGGTCTATATGATTTGGGTAAATGGATTAGAGATGTCAAGATAGGTATGACTAGTCTATCTCTTTTTAAGGTAGTTTTCAGCCAGAGAAATGTTTGTGCCCCAAATAGTAATGTATGGCAGTTTGATGTAGGCAAATTAGTGGTGCCTGGAGTTTTTATGGACATATACATGCTTATGTAGGTAGCCAACAAATATGACAGCATAGCTAGAGTGGTCAGTGACAAGAATGGACAAATCATGATCAGTGTGACTGCAGAAGAAATCAAAGAAGTTTTTAGGTTGAATGATGAAGATACCCCTATGGATAAGATTGAATTCACTCAGTTTAAAGAAATATATCAATCTCAAAGGAGCTATTTTAGACAAGAACCACTGAAGGAATTTTTAAATAAAGTTGGGGACTTGATTATGGTAGGGCCAAACACCAAAGAAACCTTTAAACTTGATTACTTTACTCCCAAAGCTAGAGGAGTATATAGGGATATTTGTCAAATTTGTGGGGATGATGAAGAAAATGAGATGCCCACCCATTATATGTTCATGATGGTACAGATCTTGCATCCTCATTTAGCAATAATTTTTTATTTTTCTCCATACATTACAAACCTAATTCATAAGCGTTTGATAGGCATCAAGAACAAAAAAAGTTGCCAAACCTTTTTCATGGTACTCCATGTTGATGCACATGTTTTTGTTCAAAGGGACATATTACTTTGAAGAAGAGATGAACCTGATGAGAGTCAATGATGATGAGGATATGCCGGTACAATTTTGGAATGCAAATATGTCTTGGGATAAGAAAGAAACAAGTTATATCACTTTTGATAGATGTTTTGCTGCCAGACTCAGGGAATTATTGTTGTCTGATGATCCTAGAATTCTTGTGTCACTATTACAACTTTTGAGGCCAAAGGAATATAATAAAGAACTTAATATAGTACATAATTGGGGTGACATTATTCTCTACTCAGTATCAATAGTGTTTAGAGTTTATGGCTTTAGAGGAGTGCCAAATATATTACCTTACAGAGTGCCTGTTAAGATGGGATTAGTAGAAATTATAAGGCAGATTAGAGGCCTACAAGAAGAAACACTAACAAGAAGAGGGAAAGGAACCATTTCCCCCACAATCACAGATCCCCATCAATTTATCATCACAAAGGGAGGATGGAAACACTTGAAGACATATTTGGACCCTCATAATTTGAATACTGCAATACCAAGATGTGCTGATCCAGAAGCATTTATCAAGGATATGTTCAGGGAGAAGACAAAATTCTTAGTATTGAACCATCATTTCAAATTTCTTGAAGATGTGATTAGAAATGAATTTGATATGATAGAGCAAGAGATCAAAAAATAAAAATGGCTAGCATACAAGAAAAGCCTTGATTTTGTGCAGCATTTTGATAAGTTGTATGACCCTTTGAAATATTTTCAGCCATGGGCTAAGAAGATGGAGTCTTTAATGAAGATGTTTGAAGACATCATGCAGGCATTAAACCAAAAAAGGGATATCATTTTACAAACAGAACCAGAGAGGGCCAAAGCAATTTTGAGTAGGATAATTCCTACTAGAAGGGTCTCACAAGGTAAGTATGTGGTATACCAAAGGAGAGGATATAGCACAGTCCTTCCAAGATCTAAAAAGACCCTTGATCCAAAAGGGAAAAGGCCATTAGACTCAAGTACTCAATCATTGCCATCCCCCAAAAGGCAAAGGGTAGAAGGAGAGCCACAACAACAACAATATGAAAACATCTACTCTCCTTCACAATCTCCCATGGATATAGATGAGCAGGCTGTAGCAAAGCAATTGTTACAAATGGGAAATGTTGGACAAATATATGTCACAGCCCAAGAGCTACAAGAGGGGATGCTTGAAGCTCCAAAACATGTTGAACTGGATGTAATAGTTACAGAATATGCTGGGAAAGAGTTAGACCCATTGACACAATAGGCTAGTGATAAATTTCTCCCTGATGATAATTTTGTTAAAGCTAGAGCATTTTTACAATTCTTATGGAGGATTCATATCAATGAATTCAAAGATAAATGCCAACAGAAGAAAGAGAAATGACCTCCAAGGAGCAAAGAAGAACTTGAAAATGAGATAAAATAGGAGATGATATCCAAGTTTGAGAAGATAACTCCTGAAGAAGGAAGAGAATTGGTCAAGAAAGGAGTGTTAATACTTCCAGAATAGAACATAGTAAATGCTATTTTTTTATGTTGTGAGAAAGGAAACCAAGATTGTTCATGCTACTGAGGCAGAAGCACAACAAGCATCAAAGGGAGTGAAATTTAGTGAAGATCATGCAACCTTGACTATGTGGCAAATAAGAAAGAAGAGCCATAAGACAACTGGTGGAGATATTCAAACTGAACATGCAGGTAGCCTCTTGGTAAGAAGAGTTGCAGACACTTCAGGGGTAGAAGTAGTTGGCCTCACTTTGGAATCAGTAAAATTCAACATGAAAGTGGCTGAAAAGTAGGAAGAAGAGATCAAAAGCCCGAGAGAAAAAATTGAGATAGTGATGAAGGCTTATAATGATGAAATGATAAAATCTACTAAAAAAGATAAGAAGATTGTTGTCCTAGAAGGTAAAAAAACAACTCAATTTTATCCTCAAGAAATGATTACATAGGGTCCACACCAGCCCTCTTCATCCAGTCCAATTATAACTTATCCCCCTTATCCCATGCCATCAAGTCCCACTACACAGGAAGACATGGAATTAGAAAGGGAAATATTAATTGCTGAGAGGACTAAGTTGAAATAGTCAAGGAAAAAATAGGATGAAGGCTATGCAACTTTTAAAGAGGCAAAGGCATGGATACAACAAAGGTATGCTGATAAAATACATGCCACTTTCATGCAATGTACTCGGGACTTAAGTCCTGCTGCCATTTATCTGCAAGGAAAGAAGATTGTCAGCATAATGGATGAATTTAATGCAGATAAGGATAAGTGGGATCCAATAATGGATAGGTGGAAGGGAAAGACGGCAGAATTGAAATTCTTCTATTCTACATCCAAAGAAGAAAATAATGTTGATATCATACTAACTAGCACTTATAAATGCTTTAAATTACTAATGGACTTAGACATCAAGAGGAGCATCATTCTGAGGAAGGTGGAAATTTTGAGGAAGGAATATTCAAAGGATCATTATGAGATGTTTCCTAACTTGTTCAAGAAGAATGGTGAAATAAAACATGAACCATTATGGATGAGACAGATGAATGAGGTATTGGAAACAAGGACCAATAGTGTTATTACTTTGGAAAGCACACTTCTATTTGTCCAAATTGTTGAAACCATTAATAAATCCAGGTCATTCTTTAAATTCTGGAAAGAGGAAGTTGAGAAAGCCAGTGCCAGTTGGAATTAAATCAAGAGAAAGAAGAATGAAATCATCAACTTCGCTTGGCCAAGTGATGAGGTGTATACTTCATGGAAGGACAGATATAATGTAGTTGATCAAGGAGAAGGTGATAATGTGTAGAAGACAACAAGTGGCAGTGCTTCCTAATTCTTGAATAAAACAAAGGTAAAATATCCTACATAAATAAGATCAAGGACAACAATTCTAGATGGTAGCTGTCAAACAACTTTAAAGTAGTTGCAAATACCCAGGTGGTCAAAAGACAAAATACTTTGAATATCTTGTAACAAAAGTGGTTAGCACTTCACTTTCTATTTTGTCTTTTCCTTGAGTCATTTGTTTTGTCCTCATTCCAATTGATCCATAGCTTGTTGCAATCCAATTCTATAAAAGGATTCCCAAGATCATTAGAAGGGGCTGGAAAATTTGGATTGTAAACATATTGCAAGGTTTTAGTCAGGGAAATATAGCATAAATTTGTACTAGATAAGTGTGATAAATAGAAATAAAGTAAAAATATCTCTTGCATATTATTGAAGAGATTATCTTTGATTACATCTTGTATACTGCAATATAACTCTCTAAACTTAATACAAAGATTTGGATTCCAATCTCTCATGTGGCATATTGTCTTGTGAGTTATGAATTTTCTAATTCATTAGCATAGAATTTATCTGTGTATGTACTTATTTGAGAGTTTTGATCAGGGATCTGATTAAGTGATGCTCTTATTAATGCATAGATTCATTTGACATATGCTAGGATTCTATGAGTAGTATGGGTTTGGGATATTTGTGTTTATGGCCTAGAATATTTGATGAATATTGATTTCAGTATATTGTATTTGAATTAGAGAGTAGCCCAATGGATAAAGCACTGATCTAAAATTGATAAGTTCTTTATTATTGCATATCTAGTTGAATATTGGTTGTGTTTCTATATAAAAAAAAACATAAAATCCATTAATTCTATATTTCATGGTTGATGTTCAATGGGTAATTAGCTAGTTATCTAGTATCACCTGGTTATGTTGAGTTGTTGTGAGATTACTACTTTGATGAATACCATATAAAATTATCTAAAGGTATTATAGGGTATCCCCCCTTGGTATAACAGAACCTAAAGAGTAGAAGTATTGTAAGAGTTCTTATTAGTTGGTCCTTTTCTTGCATGGAGTAATATTTGGAGTTGGCTTCTCTATAAAAAAATTCAAAAGAAGAAGAGGTTGTTGTGTTTTGTTACAGGATAAAAAGTAACCAACAAGCTTTTGGGGGACCAAATGAGTTCATTTAGATGTTTTTTTTGCAAGTATTTAGTCCTTATTATTAGTTTTCCAAAAATTATAATTTTTTATATATTTAATTTAATTTATATATTTTAATATCTTTTCTTTTTTCTAATTAAATAGCTGGTAGGAATATCATTTATTTCTATTAATCAAAAGTAAATATTACATAACAACAGTATGTTCTATATTCAAAAATCTGAGACTATATTCAACAAATCCCATGAGCCAAAATTAGACATTCTAGTAGTATAAAAAATTGATACCTATTGTTTATACTCAGCCTATGTATAATGGACTATATACTTACATAAACAAGTAAATTATGACCTACCTTCTATATGACTAGCTATATTGGTATATATATAGAATAATTCCTAACTGTATAAGAAATAACAAAAAAGGTTGGAAGAGTACCAACTCTCGCCTACCTTGTTATTTGATCCACCACATGACTGGATAGAGGCATGGGAACTTGCATTCCCTGATATACATCCTCCTAAATTGATTTCTTAGCTTCCTTGATTACCCCATCCTTGCTATACTCACCTTTAATGTCATTGTCAAGAACTTCATTATGAATATAGTTGCAGTCCACTCATCCCCCTCATTGAGAATCATGATAAACAATTTCTTCAAGAAAATGAAATTCCACTTGATAACTAGTTTTCTCTCCTCAAATTTCTTTGGAGCCAAGGAGAAGACCATAAGAAAATTCACTACCCTACCTCATTGCAAATTTGCATAAAAATCCTGAGGTATTAGGATTTTTTTTCCCTATCAGTCTTCTCCAGAACATCATCCATTTCCCTCAAGTATTCCTTCTTGAAAAAAATTACATATAGCATACTCGTGTCTACCTTAGTCTCATCCATCTCTACCAAAAAAATAAGGAACATGGCCTCTGCATCAAAACTCACTCTAGGCCTATAGAAGGAAGAGAGTAATTCCTCCCCCAGGACCACCTTGACCATGTGCACTACCAAATAATGCAAAAAATCAATTATCCCTTTAATCCTCTTATCTGTCACCTCTCCAACAAAAGCTACCTATGTTTTTTTGAAATGAAAACAAACTATTGTATTCATTTGGTAGAGAAAACAATGACACTCCGTAACACTAGCTATGAGTCATTCAATGCCATAATCTATTCGTTTGTGAGCATGAGAAGAGTTGAGCCCCAACAATAAAGAGAAATAATCAAGGGTGAAATTGTTTTTCAATAAATATGAGAATCCCAAGGTGATCTCACATATCATTGTAGGTACATACAAATTGTCTCTATAAACCTCAAGAATTGAACAAACAATAGGAAAGAAAGTGGCGACAACAAATATATCACCAACGTGTTAATAGGTCATGTTTCAATGATCTTTCTGGACACCAATCCGCTTAGGTGTCATCCAAACAAGCCTCTATCCATATCACCACTTTTTATATGTCCTCATCATCTCATGATCACACGTGATTTTTTGAGCCTTTGACATGCTATCTTTAGAGCATATGCATTTACCAAAGCCTTCACATTTCTTTCAATCATCTCTCATTCCTTATCGTTTCATCATTCAAGAGTATGAAAATATCAAAGAAGTTTATGGTTTGACATCATTGTTAACACTGGGTTGGAGGCATCTTTGGCAATTATATCCATAATTGCATTCCCTTTCCAGTAAGTGTGAGTTATATTAAATTTTTTGAATCTTATGATATACTTCTATATAATTTGCAATTAGTGCCTAAGTTTCCAATCAGGTGTGTCATTTTTTCTAATGGAACTGATTACTATTAGAGAATCCCCTTCAAGGTGGAGGTATTCCACACCCAAATATATGCCCAATTTGAGACCTAGAAATGTAGTCCTAAATTCTGCATAGTTATTGGTGGTGACACCAAGATGTTCTTCTTTCTTAGCCAAGATTGTGCCCTCATGATCCCTAGCCACACAGATGGCACCAGAGAGCCCTGGATTGCCCTTGGAAGCCCTATCAAATTTAATCATGATCCACCCTTGTGCTGGGCTCTGTCACATGACACCATGTCTTGGATTTTGCAAGGGATCAGCCACCAATATCCAATTAATAGGGGGTTTATTTTTTATTTCTTATGGAAATAAGTTTTTTAATCCAACATTTAGGTCTTAATTTTACACATGTGAAAATTTTGAAAAATAGAAAGAAAAATAGTAAAATATAATCTCTCTAGGTATTCTTATCCTCATTTCAACATAAAAAGAAAAAGTTAATTCAAATATATTAAAAAAATTTGTGCATGATGAAATACACCTAAGTTCAAATTATAATTATTCTGACTTAAACAATTAGCTAAAAAATATATTGAACAAAAAATTATGAAAAAATATTTCTACCCTAGATATTGGTGTGATGAATCTATGATTTAAAATTAGAATTTTATTCTTTCTATATAAAAATCTATGCTTTACAAATTAAATGTCATTTTTGAAAAATGTTGATTACTATAAAAATAAATTTATTAAAAGTTATGTAAAAATATGCACAATTTATTTTTTAAATATATTAGGAATCTACACAAAAAATATCACAAATGATTAAATTACTTCATCTTAAAATTCTTAATGGTTTAGTTTCTATACATATAAGAAAGTGAAGATTTAGTGTAGAATATTGATTTCAATGTCAAAGTTGGTAAAAAAGTGTAACCCAGTACTATTGTGGGATCACCTAGGTTGCTAAGAACCAGCATAAAAAGTCATCTCATTTCATCAAGGGCTTGTCTTTTTCCCATACAATTTTCACCTTGCCCTTTGCTCACCCAAATCAATTGTGGTTGTAGAATCCCCCATGTTGAATCCTTACCTATTGTGACCATTCTAGATTCCCTTACTAGTCATTGTAAAAATGAAGGTCTTCATATTTTGAGTTCTTCCAAAATTGAATAGTCTAAGGGTCCCTCCTGGTTTGACACACCCATCGTATTGTGGAGACTAGAAACTATGCCAATTTCTAGGGCATTTTTGTGGACTTGGAGACCCTAAAGAAGAAGGTCCTTGACATGGAGAAGAAAATGGAAAACATATCATGCTTCAGTTTGCTAGTTATGCATATCTCTACCACCATGCTCTACCTAATGTAGAATAGGGTCCTAGATAAAGATGCTGAAAAGAAAGGGAATTGCAAGGATCTCTTCAAATTCCTTAGTAATGATTGAAATGGAATTTCTCAATTAGCCACTTGTTGGTTGTTTCTTGGTTTTTTTTTTACTATTAAAAACTCTAAACATTTTAAATCGTATAGTTTTATATATTCAGAAGATTTTGATATTATGTGTTGGTTATTCGTTAAAGCATTGTTTTTTACTAAGGTAACAACAAGTTTTTAAGGGGCCCCGAAACCCTTTACAAAGCACTAGAAAGATAGACAAGAAAGGACTAAAACAATAACAAACTGTCAAACATGACAGAAAACCAAAAGAGGGCTAAACCCCAGATTAAACAGTAGAGAACATTACAAAACAACAAAACAACGAACTACTAAAAGCTTCTAGAAATCAGGAGACAAAAAACTTCCAGCAACCAAAACATTCCATCATAGAATCTAGATAGCTTCCATCTGATATTCCAGCATCTGAACTTCAACCATTTGCAATTCCATGCTCTGGATCGAGTCCCGTAGCTTAGTGATATCTTTGATCTGAACATCGGATTTCTTTTGAGTGTTAGAGCGAGTCCTTGTACCTGGGCCCAAAATATGAGTTTCTTGAGGACCATAATCCTCCTACCTTGCCTTATCATTGTAGTTACCTTCCAGAAGGGTATACAAGGATTTCAGTTTGTCCACAGAATTTTTCATACCCATTTTGCTGATAGTAGTAAGTTTTTTTAGAAGAGCATTGTTGTTGTTAACCTTGTCATTTATTTTTTTGAGCCTGTTATCAACCATGGTGCTAATCTTAGTTTCCATATTGTTTACCTTATCAAACACAGTATTCCCTTGCTGGTACATGATTGCATCATTACACATTTTGTCCACAATTTCCTCCAGCAATGAATTTATTTCTTCCAGGTTCTTATAATTAGCTTGAATCTTCTTAATATCATCCTGAATCCATTTATCCATATTATAGTTGTTCTCAGCTTTATTTCTGGCCATTTGAAGGAAGGAGAGAGTAGCCACTCTTTTAACATTGACCTCTCTCTCACAGAGTTCGTCATCTGGGCTCCTCATGTTCTAGTCATTCTTCTCTTCAAAATCACCTTTCGGGATATCTTGGTTGTACTCTTCATTCTCATTAGTTGTGTTATCCTTATCTCCTTTGTCGACATTCTCTTTTGGGATACTATTCTCCTCATTGTTCTCATTTTTTCCCTTGTATGTCTCAGTTTCCTCCATGTACCCTGACTCACTGTGAGATTCCTGAAATTCTTGATTCTACTCCTCCTCACCATCATTATTAACAGTATGGTCATCAATGTGGATATCAATGTACCCCGACTCTGTGTGAGACTCCTGAATTTCTTGGTTCTGCTCCTCCTCACCATAATTTTTGACAGTATGGTCCTCAATGTGGGTATCAATGATTTTTTCAATATCTTTAGTGATTTCATCCAGGATGTTGTTCTCCGTCTTCTGGGTATCCTCAATATCACCTTTACCACCCAAAGGCTTGTTGGTAATGATGGTGTTCATCTCCAGATCATCAATATTTCTTGGGTTCCCAATGAAACCCTCATCCTCAGAAATCTCAATTTCCTATTCATCATCAGTTCTCATCCCTTCGATGTCATCATAAATTGACAAAGAGATATCAACAGAAATAGGGCCCTTACGACTTTTTTTAGCTTTAGCTTTGCTAGGATTTACCAGTAGACACATCCATACTCTTCCTCTTAACATTCTCAATACTCTTAGGAATGGGATCAGGGATATGCTTTTAAGCATAGTCCGTAATCAACAGAATTAGACCCTCATGTAAAACAGGGGAAGATTTAACTCTATGATCAATAATGCTCTGATTGAGCAAGCTTAAAAGATAGTAGGGAAAGAAAACCCTAATGTCATGATGGAAATGGTTAACCAGAACAAAATGGTAATTCTATACCTTTGAATACCTTCTATCAAGGGTGAAGTACTCCATGATAGCCTTGATAATGAACGCCCATATGCGCTTAATGTTTGACAGATTGACATAGTCGAGATCACCCTTCACAAGCATGGCCCTCTCCTCGTCAGTCTTGGGGAAATTTTTATAACCTTTGTTTCCCTCTTTTTTGTCTTTTGAAAAATGAATTCCCTCCAAAGGGAGACCTATAATTTCAGCTAGGCGGTCCAGAGTGAGCTTTAAGGATTTGCCCAGAATGTTCACTTTCCCATTCTCCCACCCATTAACAAGAGCTTTTGTCGCTTCCTTGTTGTTTCCATGGAGACTCTTTAAGTATCTGTGAACTTTACCCTTATTGAGCTTGCTCCACACCTCTTTTTCATTCCTCCATTTACACACCACAAGCTCTTCTCTCTTCAGATCTCCCCCCATTTCTTCGTTCTCTTCAATATTGGTATAATCTCCCCCACTGTTCTTTTTCATACTAATTTTCAGCCCAAAATGAATACATTGTTAGAATGAATTAAGAATAACTGAGAGGGGAGGGGTGAATTAGTTATCCTCAGGTCTAGATGTAGCAAATAAAACTTTTCTATATTTCAGATCTACTCGGCAGCAATAGCATATGTCAACAACTTTAATCATGCAATTTACTATCTAATGAAATTGCTTATAGAAACATAACAGTGAAACAAACCATAAGCATTCACACAAGTTGACACAAATATTTAACATGAAAACCCAATATGGGAAAAACCACCAGTAACATGCTACCAATTTTTCACTCTTCTAAAGTGAGCTCTGTGAGGAGCCAACCCTTTTAAAGGTTACAATAACACATTGTTAGGTGTGACCCGGTTAAAGGATTTAATCACCCTGTCAAGAGTGGCCTTGTTAGAGGACTTAGAACATTCCATCTGAATGTCACCTTGTTAGAGGATTTATACAAATGACTGTTAGGTCAACCTTGTTAAAGGATTTAACTGATACAATGGTTAGAAAGTAATCAGCAGTTGTGATCTGATACATACAACTTACTTTGCAAATTCAGATCCAATTACAACTCTGATGTTAACTTACTGGATAGCCTGCATTGTCATTTCAACCTTCTGATCTACTTGGAAATCCGTCAAGCAATCATACATGTAACTCTTTTCTTCTGTATTCAGCCTTCTCTACTAGATCATGCCAAACAGTAAATCAACTATGCAATCCTCTTGCATACACACATGTACTACACATTCAGCAGCACACTTCAGCATACTCAATGACTAACCCTTTGAGGTTATCATATACCTCTTTGTCTAGGTCAGATAAATCTTTTGCCGCTTAAACAAGATCGTAGATCTTAGGTTAGGTCAGATCCAATAGATCATTCCATCTTTGCATTACATTTACTTCTCCAAA
>MU223425.1:2507086-2537337 GCA_018584345.1 Thuja plicata
GAGATCTCAAATCTCATCATTAATCCAATTACTGTAAGTCGGCCAACATCACTATTTCCACTCGGCAATTTCACTGGTGCTCGGCATTGAACAACTTTGCTCATCACAAACAACTTTTCTCGGCACACGCAACTTTTCTCAGAACAAGCAACTTTGCTTGGCACAAGCCAAACTTTGCTCGGCACAGAACAACCAGAAAAACTGTCTTTGAAAGATAAACAACTAATTACTTTTCCAGAAAGCCAACTGATCAAGTACCCTTTTAATTGCCTTAACTCAACCATTCACTTGGTCTTCTTGTTAAATCTTCTTCATCAATAGTAGAAATGGTACTCAAACAGATAACAATAGTCTCACCAGTTAAGGTTTGACAGCAATTACAAAATAACAATTGCTTGCATTGTCACTTTCCAACATACATATATTCAAATACATAGAGTAATTAATGATACCCCAGAAGGCTTGCAACTGAAGGAATTCATCATAAGTTTGACACTTCACATGGCTCGACGCCGTCGCCGTACCCCAGATCGAATCAATATTAATCAAAATTATTAATTCAATTAACTTCACCTTCCTTGTGATTAACCCAATCATAATTGAGCAATAACCCAACCTCCTCATTAATTTTAGTGTTCCTGTGCCACTTGCAAGTGACATCATTCTTAGCTCCAATATTGGCAAGAGTATCCACCACTTGGTTAGTTTCTCGATAATTATGAGTGACATAAAAGGAGGTAAATTTTGAGGCCACATAATTAATCTTAGCAATTATATGATCAATTGTCCAAGATGCCTTACTTTTTCCTCTAATATTATTAATAATATTTAAAGAGTCTCCCTCCAGCCAGACTTTCTTACAGCCCAGTTCCTCTGCCATTAAAATAACATTGAGAGCTGTCATAGCCTCAACCCTATGGTTAGATTGAGTTCCTAGAGGAGAAGCAATCACACCAACACAATTACTATTTTGATCTCTTATTATTCCTCCTCCTCCAGCTGTTCCTGAATTGCCCTTCGCTACCCCATCGAAATTAGCTTTAACCCAGTCTCCAGGGGGAAAATTCCAAGTAGCCATAGATCTCTGATTGATAGGATTAGGATCTCGGTCATTTCTATCACTTTCCCTCTTACTAAAGTTAGACTCTAATTTAGATGAAAGCAAGTTTTCTTCCAGCGCCCTGTAAATTTGGTTTCCTACCACTTCGGGGCTAGACTAATTTTCTCTGAAGATTCTATTGTTGTGTTCTTTCTATATTCTCCAGCAAAAGTGAAGAGGAATGAGGAACCAGAGAACTTTGTCTATAAAGTTCTGAGGCGGGTAGCTCCATTGAGCAACAAAGTCCTGTCAAATAGAAGGAAAACACCAACAAAGATTCCATTTTCTAAAGATGATATCCCATACTCTACGAGTGAAAGGGAAATGGAGCATGATATGATCACAAGATTCATAATTTTCAAAACAAAGACTACATCTATTAATAATATTGATACCCCTCCTAGAAAGATTATTAAGAGTTAGCGGTTTATTTTGAATAAGGAGCCAGTAGAAAAAATGATTTTAGGTATGAGATTTTTATACCACACAAAGGAACATAGAGGCCTTTCCTCTCTCTCAGTGAGGATTTTAACAGCGGAGGCCACAATGTACTTTCCATTAGAAGTAGGATTCCACACAATTGAATCTTGAATGTTATCTTTTATATACCAGGTATGCAGTTCATGCTAGAGGGAAATAAATCTAACATCAATTTCTTCCAAATTCTTCCAATTGTTGTCCTGCTAGTAAATAGCTTTAGTACCAATAGATTCTTTGCATCTCTCAATGATTTTCTTCCAATATTGGTTGTTGGACAGAGGCTCTGAGTGGATCCATTCATCATCCCAGAATTTGATTCTACTTCCATCTCCCAACTTCCATCTTTTTCCTTTGACAATGAGATCTTTGGTAGACTTGATACTATTCCAAATTAAGGATCCATTAGTACTATTGTCATCACCTATAAAGTCCTCCAAAGAATTGAGGAAAAGATATTTTATTTTAATGATACAGTTCCATTCTTTTTTATCTCCATAAATCCTCCACAGTTGTTTCACCATGAGGGTTTTATTTATGTTTTTAATGGTTCGCAACCAAAGACCTCCCAGCTTTTTAGGCATACACACTTTATCCCAAGAAACAAGGCTCGGTCTTTTCTTTTCCTCAACCCTGACCAAAGAAATCTTTTCTGGATTTTCTCAATTTCAATAGCAATTTTTTAGGGTATTTTAAACAAGCTCATTGCATAAACTGGGAGATTTTGAAGAGTAGATTTTAGTAATTGGAGCTTTCCCACATTGCTGAGGAGTGCTCCTTTCCAACCAACAAATTTATTGTTATATCAGTCTATAAGAGTATGCCAGAAACTTTCCGGTGGATTGGAACAAAGAGGTAAGCCCAAGTAAGATGAAGGAAGTTTCCCAATAGTACAACCAAGAATAGTTGACATTTTCTTTTGTCTTTCTTCCAGAGTATTTATGAAGAAGATAGAACTCTTAGTCCAATTGACTAGCTGGCTAGTTGCCGCAGTATAGATAGAAAGGCCTTTCTTCATATTTCTGGCATCTTTAATAGTTGTCTCTCCCATGATAAGAGTATCATCCAAAAATTGCTCATGAGAACAGATTAGTCTAGCTGAAGAGGGTTGTATACCACTTATTTCACCTTTTTACACCATTTTATGGATATACCTCCCAAGGGACTCAGCAATTATAGGAAAGAGAATAGGAGAGATAGGATCTCCTTGTCTTATCCCTCTGGTAGGTTTAAAAAAAGTAGAGGATATCCCATTAACAATGACAGAGGAAAAAATAATAGTCAAAAGTTGCATAAAGATTTTGATAACCTCTTTGTTAAAACCAAACAAAGACAACACCATCTGCAAGAATTGCCAATCAACTATGTCATAAGCCTTAGATAGATCCAATTTCATCATGAAGCCCTATTTTTTTGCCTTTTCCAGAAAGAGGATATTCTCATGAGCCACAATAATAAAATCAAGGATTTGTCTCCCAGGAACAAAACCATTTTGTTGGGGGGAAATAATATTCAGAAGCAACTGAAGCAATCTGGAGGTAACAACTTTAGAAATAATCTCATATAAAGAATTGCACAAGCTGATAGGTCTAAATTCTTCTACAGTGTTGGCTCCTAGTTTTTTAGGAATAAGAACCAAGAAAGTAGCATTTAGTTCCCTGAGAAGACATCTAGTGCCAAAGAATTCTTTGATAGAATCCTGCACATCTTGACCAATAATATTCTGAAATCGCTAGAAGAACAGCATAGGGAAGCCATCTGGGCCAAGAGATTTTTCTCCTTCAAAGGAGAAGACAACATTTCTGATTTCCTTGTTCGAAGGGATAGCTTGGAGCATTTTGTTAGAAGGATCATCAACCAACTTAGGAATGGTAGAGAGAATTGTTTCCTGATTAGATCTATTCAAATTATTTTCCTTAGCCAGTAGCTCTGAGAAGTATCTTCACATTTTTGATTTGTTATATTCCTCCTTCCTTACAGTTTTACCTTTAGATTGGAGGTTCGTTATCCTATTGATAGCTTTATGTTTCAAAGCCATCATGTGGAAAAATCTTGTATTTTTGTCGCCTTCCTTAAGCCAAAGATCTCTAGATCTCTGTCTCCAGAAAGATTCCTCCTTGGTAATACTGTTATGATAATCTGCAAGAATTTTGTTTTCCTTAGTTCTAGTTTCCTCTGAAAGACCCTCCTTCTAGATACTGTCCTGAATTTCCTTAATTTCATTCTACAAATTCCCTTTCAGATGGAATATATCCCCAAACACTTCCTTATTCCATCTTTTCAAATTACTTTTAATTGCATTCAGTTTCTTAGCCATTCTATACATAGCACCCCCTTCAAAAGTGTAGTTCCACCATTCCTCAATCTTTTCTTTTAAATTAGGGTGGGCTAGCCACATTCTTTCAAATCTAAAGGGAATATTCTTTCTGCCCTTGATCTGATTAATATTTAAGGATATAGGATAGTGGTTAGATCCAATATGGAGTTCAGCAGAAAGAGTGCAAAAGTACCTGGACAACCAATCATGGGTTAAGAGGGCTCTATCCAGTCTCACCTGGATCAGATCCTTCCCCGTACGTCTATTCGACCAAGTATAGTCGATGCCTTCCAGGTCAATATCTAATAAGGCTTCCTCATTGATGAATTCCATCAGATCAGATCTGCTGTCAATTTGGGAGGTAATCCCTCCCTTTTTTTCTTCATTTTTGAGAGGAGTATTAAAGTCTCCCATGATCATCTAGCTAATTTCTTGATAAAGATTACAGATTTCTTTCAATATTTGAATATACTTCTATCTACCTCCTCTAGTGTTAGGGGCATATATATTGATAAGGTTCCAACTAAAGTTCTCCTTGAGGAAATTAATCTTGACCACTAAAATGTTCTTTTCACTGAGAATTAAATTGCACACAACATTTTTATTATTCCAAAAAATCCCAATGCCACCTGAAGCACCATCAGAATCATCTCCAATACTCCCATAGTCTTTAGACACATGCATTTTTTCCATCTTTTCTTTAGTCATTTTAGTTTCTTGAATAAGTAAAATATCAGGTTTTGTATCTCTAACCATGTTCCTAAGAACATCTTGTTTATGGAGGCTATTA
The DNA here is from genome assembly GCA_018584345.1 of Thuja plicata. Taxonomy (NCBI): domain Eukaryota; kingdom Viridiplantae; phylum Streptophyta; class Pinopsida; order Cupressales; family Cupressaceae; genus Thuja; species Thuja plicata. Next base: position 2,511,770 of record MU223425.1, read on the forward strand.
AGCCCTCTTATATTCCAAGAAATAACTTTCATATTAAAGACTTGGAGAACATATCTCAGGGATGGTGCGTTGTTTGTCATCCGCTATATTCTATTTTTCTTCCTGCTCTCTTTTTTTCTTATGTGATTCCCTTCCTTTTTTACTTTTAGGAGTGCCAACATCATCCTTGAGTTGTCTTCTGGTTTGTACTCCCCCTTGACTATGGTTTTCTTGTTTTTTAGCAGATTCACTTGAATTACTATTTTCTGGTCACCTTTTTTGCCTGAATTTTTTATTGAAATTTTTATTTTTCTTTACCTGTGACCAAGGAGCTTCTTGGTTTTCTAGGTTTATCTCTGGAATCAAGTTTCTCTCCAAGCTTTCTTCACTCCATAGAACAACAATAGGGGATAACAAATCGTCATCGCTATCTTCTGAAGTATTACCATTAAGGTCATGTTCCCCGATAATTCCTTCTTCAGGAGGAGGAATTTCAGCTCTAGTAGGGGATAAATATTCTGGACCCTTCAAATTGGTAGTGTTATTAGTAGCTTCTAGCTCCTTCACCTTAGGTTGTCCCTGCTCTTGAATAGATTCTACTCTGACTTCTTGATCAACACTAGGTTGTTTATCTAAAGTGATTTGGTTTTCAGGTAGCAGATTTACCTCTGATTCATTATTGTTTAAACTCTTTATTTTGTTCTCTTGTTGACCTAGATCTAGATTCCCTAAAGAATTATTATTAGGATTGATTTTCTGCTTCCATACTTTTTTAGGTTCCCTTTTATGTTCTTCTTTTTCTTTTGGTTTTTTCAGCAAGCAATGTTTGGCCCAATGACCAACTTTTTAACAGGAAAAACAAGCAAAGGGAAGCGATTCATATTCAACAGTGTGGATGTACTTACCTAGTTTAGAGTTGATAGTGATGACATTAGGTAGATCTATTTTATGATGTATGTTCACACAGATTCTAGCAAAGACCAATCTAGATTTGGCAGCTGTCATCGGGTCAATCGATAGTATTTCCCCAAACGCACTCGCGAGACCAACAAAAACATCCTCATGCCAATATTCCATTAGGAGGCTAGGTAGTCTCACCCAAATAGGGGCAGTATCAAATATCTCAGCATTGAGATCTAGATTCGTAACCCATTTTTGAAGAGCCAAAGATGATTTGCCAAACATCCAAGGTCCTCCACATAGCACTTTTGATAGGTCTTCCATATTTAAGAAGACAAAGGAGAAAAACCTCTTCAGCATTGCTGCGATATCCACTTGTCCCTTGAGTTTCCATTTACGATAAGTAAACTCTCTAACAAGCTCAATATTAGGTCTTGTCCCCATAAACTTACCAACCAGAGTAAGAGCCATTGTGGATACAGTATGATCCACAAGGAGATCAGGAATGGATATGCCAAAGCAACCCTTGCAGGGTTCCAAAATATTGTTGATTCTTGGAAAAGCATATTTTCCTGATGGTTTAATCCCAAATAACGACGACCAGCTACCTTTAAGTAGATTCTTATTTGAAGCATGATCATTTTGATTGGCCAAGGAACCTTTAGATGACGTTTCTCCTGGCCCGCCATCTCGGAAAGGAGGGTCCTTGACTTCATCCAAATATTTTGTGGAGCCCTCTTCTGTTGATCCTCTTGCAGTCTGTTGGTCTCCTGCAACTGCAGATGCCAGGTTTCCTCTAGCATCACATTTCCCGCCATCGCAGGTTTTCAAATTCCCTCCTACCCACCTGTTCTCTCCAGCTCCCGCTCATTCCATCCTCTTGACTTAATGTCTATCTTACCTATTCGTTAAAGCATTGTTAATGGCTTGTTGAAACTTCCTTTAGATTGTTTTGTCTATAGGATAAACACCCTTATTTTTATTTTGTTGTTTTTAATATAAAAAATAATGCATAACTATTTTTATTAGATTAGAATTTTATATAACCAAACTAGTTCTACCACAATTAATTTTATTTATTCATTATAAAAAGAAAAAGAAAAAAAAATAGAAAAATTAAAAGCTTTTATACATATACTTAAAAGAAATTATATGTGAATTTAAGAAAAGTTAGGTTTAAGCTATTTTTAGCTACATTATTTAAATAAAATTTAAGTTTAATATGGCTTTAAGAATTATGAGTTTAAAGTAAAAAACATAAAAGTGATAAATATTAATAGTTGATTTTTTTTGTCTTAAGTATTTATAATAGAAATGTGTATCTTGATTTATGAAAATAAGTAATTTATATTTAGGTAACTTGTGTTATATGAGACATTTTTGTTTTAGGATTGCTTAAGTGGTCTAATCTTTATATTAAAAATAGTATAACATATGCTATATTTTTCTTATTCTCATTTCATCTTTTATATTGTGATTTATATTTTATTTTTTGACTTGAAAGAATCCTCCTTAAATGTTGAGTACATATATTCTCTTAAAGTGTCATTTAACATTCACGAATCTTTATTTATGTTGAGCACATATATTCTCTTTACATGTCATTCTAATATTCTCTTATCTTTATTCATTTTTATTTTTTCTCACATACCTTATATTTTATTGACCACTTTTGATTTGTCACTCAAGTTCATTATTTACATGTTACTATGATTTGTAGGTTTTCATGATCCATGACATTTTTATGCTACATACTTGTCATGCCTCCTATATCCCATGACCATATGCTTTTAGTATTTATATTTATCTTGACCTATATTTATTAATATATTTCTCACCATATAAGAATACTCACTTATAAGGCGTGTTCATCACTTTATGCTTGTCATCTTGTTTTGCCTATTTTTTCATGTTTATGCTACTATGTCTAATGATCCTTAATTTATTTATTTTTCTTATCACCGCTCATCATTATTTTTTTGTATTAGATATCATGAAAAAAAAGTATACATACAAATTTGTTTTGACATTACATCATGATCAGACACTCATGACCAAGATTATCACCTACTCTATCAAAATATCATATCTAATACAAAAAGGATCAGGATATCAAAATAATATGAGTATATGTTGCTGAAAGCCATCAACTAAACTGCATCAAAACTATAAAACATACAAGCACAAATATTACTACCTATGAATTTCGCCCTCTAGATCTCTAACATCTCATCTAGCTTCTATCCATGATGTCCATCCTTCTGGTCCTTCAATCCATCTGATGATCCTTCCCTCTCTCACTTACTATGCATGCAGATGGATCACCATGTTAGCCACTAGAATAGGAACATCTGTCCTCGGTGGAATGATCATAAGTGGAGCCGCAACCTCAGGTATCCTTGCAGCAACATCAACCCTTTATCTATTTGTTCAAGTTTTTCCATAAAATCTAAAGTTCCCTTTCAAAAGTGGATCTCCCATGTGAGGTCATCATCCATGTGTGCCCATGGTATATTTCCCATCTACCCACCTTGACCATACCCTTATACATCAAGTCTTCAAACTTCTTTTTATCTAGCCTCATAATAAAAAAATACTTGCATGCTAATATCAAAGAATATGAGTCTCCTTAGAGACTGAGTAAGGACTCTAGCCCTGCTATTAAAGATGTTATTCCTAAATTTCCATAAAATCCAAAGTATTTCAATAGAAATGCAAGACAAAAAAACACAACAAATTTTCTTAAGGCCCAAGACATTTCCAAATACTATTTAAAGGATGGTGATATTAACATTAATAGAGAAGCTAAAGAGGTTCTAGATTTCTCTTGCAAATAGACAATCAAAGAGTAAGTGCTTCAAAGTTCTAGATATTGGATAGGAATTAAAGTCACCATTAAGTTGTTTGACAGACAGTTTGTGGAGAGTCAGTCTCCACAAGAAACATTTCTTTTTGGGATCTACCAACTTGTTCCATATATTGTCAAATATCTTACTCCACAAGGTAGAATCAAAATTTACACACCAACATGAATTAGAGTGACAAAATATGTCCACGTTATTAGATAAAGAAGAGTAAAATAATTTATCTTTTGTATTAGGGAGAAAAAATCCATCAAATCATTGGAAGGAGATGTTGGAAATAATGGAATGGTATACTGAGAGGGGAGGGGTGAATCAGTACCGTCAAAACTTTTATCAATTAACCTTTATCCTTTTGTAATCAATACATTGTATTACCATTCATATCTGCTATTCTATCTTTGTGTATGTAACATCGATTCATAAACTAATTAGCATGTAAAACATTCATAGAAACATTCATGAAATGTATGGACACATGACACAAGAATTGGTAATGCAGAAAACCCCTATTAGAAGGTAAAAATTGTGGTGGGGATGAAACCACAAAGCTTCACTATCTGCAGAATGGAAGGGGTCAGTTAAGGCTTAGAATTTGATCACTTCTGATGTGATATACCCTATTATGAGTACTATGTAGAGACTCATTAAGGTATAATATTTTAATAGCATTAGCAACACTATTTAGTGTGCACTCAGTTAAGAGATTTACAAAGGATTGTTAAATCCACCTTTCTTGAAAGGATTTCTTCTATTTGCTACACTTTTTAGAATGTACAAAAAAATATTCAGTGACCTGAGTATATGCAATCTACAATTGCTGATTACAGATCCATCTAATTCACATTTACAATGTATCACCTAATGTGATTGATTAATACATCTGTTGCTTGGTAGCCTTGAATCTGGTTCTTGATAACCTAATTCATCTTTTGTTGTTCTTGCTTGAAACTCTTAGCCTAATCCATAGATGTGATCCTTGACTACTATCATCCTCACATCCATTTGAAATGAATGATTACATGTCTACTTATATAATAGATTGACCTAATTAAGTTTCACGTATTGCCAAGATAACTCTACGATCAAAGGTTTACAACTTGACCTTAATCTCCTAGTTTGCATGTTTTCAATCAGTTAGACTGATTAAAATAGTTACAATTATAATGCTTGTCCCTCAAGAAATGGTTTTAAATTAAATCAAAATGCTAAATATAAAACATAAGTGTTTTATCTGATGTGGAAGTCAGATCCACATTTCTCAGGATTTAACTGACTTTCAGTGTCTGATGCTTGGGTTCTTCTATTGACAGTCTGTCGGTGTTCCTTCTATGAACTGTCTGTCAGGTTCCCTTGTTTTTTTGGGTTCCTCTGTTTCTACTCTGTTGGTTTACACTTCAACATTTTCGGGTTGAACTATTCAACATTTTTAGGTTGAACTATTCAAACTGTGTCGGTATCTCTTGTGATCTGTCTTGTCAGGTTTCTCTTGAACTTAACACTTCTCGGTGACCTTTGTTATCTTTACTTTCAGTTTGTATTGAAATTTTGTCTTTCGGTGATGGTGTTACCGATGGTTCAAAATTATTTTCCCTTTGCATACTAATGGAAAAAATAATGTCTTCAATCTCCCCCTTTGACATTAGTATCAAAAATTGATATGTGCAAAATACTAAACTGTGTAGTATGTACACCATGTGTTTACGTTGTCATTTATGACTCCCACTATGTATATTCTGGTATAGTATATGTATATACATGTACACTTTCCTTTATACTATACTCCCTTTTCACCTTATCTTCATATCATTTTCCCCTTTTGTATCATTTTCCCCCTTTTATGATAGTAAGGGCAAAGGTGTATACTTATAACTTATTAAAAATATGGGAATAGGAATTCTTCATGTCTTCCATCAGTTTCTCCCATTTCTCCTTTAGGTGTTCAAGAGCCATTTTCTCTAGTGTGATTCAGGCATGCATATCATAGATGTTTTTTGCTACAGACATCTCTGGGGTGGCAATTAAATGTCTTGTCGAAGTCATGTGTTGTTGTAGAAGTGTAAGATTTTGTAGCATTAGAGCCTATAGCTCGGTAACCTCATCTCTAAACTTGGTTTCTGCCTCTTGAATTTCTTGTCTCAACCTTCTAGATTTCATAATCTTGTCCAAATGCATCTTGATCACATTTTCATGTGTAGTTAGACTGTTCGCACTTGTATTTAGATCATAATATATTTGTGTAATCTTATCACTATTTTCTTTAGTGATTTTCTCTAAAGTGCACAAATTTTGTATTAAGGCTATAGCTTTAGAAATTATTGGATCTAATTCATCTGCAAGTTCTAAGAGCTTTACCTTATTGACTACAACTTCTTGGCTGATCTTTTTTGTCAATTTATATTGATATTTTTGTTTTGCTCGTTCCTCAATTGCTTTTTCTGCATCCATATTCTGAGATGTGATGGCCTCGGTTAGAATGGAAAGTTGATGAAGGATGGGGGAATTTTGATCAATATCTATGTTAGGAACTATTTGTGTCAATATATCCCTTGTAGTTTCTAACACTAGGGATTCTTTGTGCTCTTTCCTTAGCTTTTCTTGCATAGCTTTCCTTTGACATATTTCTCCATACTCTTTGAGAGATTCAAAATCCAATGTAAAAGGGTCACACTTCAGTCTCTCAATGATTTCATCCAGTGTTACCTTTATCTTGGAATTCTTTGTCTTCTTCTTCTTCTTGGATGCTGACTGGAAGCACTTGAGTGTATCACCAAAGCAAGATCCTTTTCTTGGTTTGACGTGCTTGATGAAGGCTTTTATGGTGTTGTATCTTTTTCCTGTTGCTCGGTTTCTTCCTGTCGGTTGGTAGTGGACATCTCCACATCAACCTTTGGTTTACCTGCAGCATCACCTTTGGTATCCTTAGGAGTATTATCTTCTTTCTTCTCTTCTTCACATTTTTCTTTCTTCCCTTTATCTATTTTTTGTTGTGCTCCATCTATGACATTTTGATCATCAGTTGTGTCTTTTTGTTCATCATTATCCTTATCCTCGGGTATGCTTGCATCAAGCTTTGGTGAGTTTTCCTTTTGTGCGATTATGTTAATAGCTTGTATTAACAGTGGAATTTGGCCTGCTTTATTCACCTGTGCAACATCTATAGTTGTGTCTTGTTCGTCAGTTTGGTCTGGGACAATAGTGATATCTTCATCATTTTGTACCTCATTTGTAGGATCTCCTCTGGTAATATCAATGATAGTATTATTGGGCCATGTTCCATCTGCAGTGTCCATATCCTTGTTACCTTTTGTGTTCAATGCTTCTTCATTAACATCCTCATCAGTTATAAGAATATGTTCGGGGATTGTTTTAGCTTGATCTTCTTTATTGTGTGGTTGTTCTGTAAGAGTTGCTTGTGGCTCGGGGCTTGAGTCCCTTTTTGATACATTAATTATCTTTCTCCATTCATTCTCACTTTTTCTATCAAGTTCAATTAGATGTCCTTTTAGCACTTGGTAGGCTCCTAATTTTGGTGAGAACCTGTTGGAATTTTTCTCCATCATTTCTTTAATCTCTTCCATCTTAGATTCAAGTGGCATGACTGAAACTAGGGCTCTTTCCCTTATTTTTTTCTCTTCCTTGAGAACATATTTCCACCTAGTCGATAATCTATCCATAAGTTCTTTTCGCATTTTATCTTCAAATTGAATTGGTATATTTAAATACACTCATCATTGTGACGATGCCTTCTTCTAACTTGTTCTGGTCCTCGGGGTCCAGAGTTATCCATTTTCTTATCTTGGGGTCTGTGATGGAACCTGATTTAATAATTGATGCACATACCTCACCAATAGTAGAGGCAAGTTTATTCTTAATAGGTTGTTCATCCTATTTAGTGTCCTCAATGTCTTCCTTAGTTCTGATGAGCTTTCTTCTTTTTGTTGGGCTCTTTTTCCCGGTTTGAGGCTTTCTTTTATAGGTCCTTACTTGACCTTTCTTGATCGGTGAAGGACTTTCATCCTTTGTTGTATGAATTCTGGTCCTAGATGCATTAGTAGTCCTAGGCTTCTTCGGGGGTCATGCATTAGAATCTGTGGATTTTGATTCACTCACTTTCTCAGCTTCACCGACGGGCGACTATCCCTAGGTTTATTCTATCTATTTTTTTCCTCTTCATTTACCGATAGCTTTTTCTTCAAAGTCTTAACCATTTTTTCCTTCATCCTATCAATCTTTTTCACAACTAAGCCATTGTTTATCCTTTCCTTGGCTTCCTCATAAGTTCCAAACTTAGGTTGTGACTTTTCCAATGGTTTATTTATCAATGCTTCAATGGCATTGGTTGCTTGATCTATGTTAACCTCATAGTCAAGTGGTGCCATCCATGCTTTCCTTGGTACAACTGGCTTGATATAGGTGTAATCAGTTTCCACCATAAAACAAATTTCAGTCTTATACTTTTCTACTAGTTGTTCTGGTATCCTCATCCTCTTCTACATTCGTTCTTTGAACCCACTAAAGTATTCACCTATGACTGATTCAAAATTATCTCCTAGTGATTTGATGAACTCTCTCATCTGTGTGGTCATTGGTCGGGTAGTGTCCCATTTGACATTGATGATAGATGGGAAGGATTCTTGAAAATAGAAAAATATACACATAATAGGTGAACCACGTGAGTTAGACTTTGCAGTCCTGATTGTCCTCATGTTCTCATCTAATTTCCTTAGTAGAAGTTCTGATAGAACTAACTGCAGTCCCTTCTTAATAATTTAGTGTGTTGTATCCACTGCTCTGGATGCAATATTGTTCATCCTTCTATCCTAAAATAATTTGTATCCCAAGACACATGCTCCAAATTTCATTTCATCACCGTTGATGGTGGATACCTTTAATCCTCTTCCATCCCATAATGCTCGTGTTCTTTTCAATGACAGTGAGGGGGGTGCTTTAGTGCCTTTACTTTATCGGTTATAGGATAACTGGTAACAATGTGTATAACATCCCTGGTTATCAGTTTTGGCTCATCTAGCCATATCTTTTAGTCATGTATCCTGCTCAGTACCGAATCCATTCAGTCTTGAATTCCTTCAGGAATAATAGGGCATGTGTGAGACCTTTCACATCAATGTGCTTATGTTCTTCTTTGATTGTTCCATCATCATTGCAAAGCTTTTTGTAAGCTTTCTCAACCTCAAGGTCTCCTATTTCTATAATATTGCATTGAATGTGTGCTCAGACGTCCTCAACGAGCAAAACCCTAGCTGTTATATTGGAGAATGCACCAACGTTGTCAGGTTGTGAAGCAACCTCGGGACAGATCTTGTAATGAGGTTCTTCACAAGTGGTATTATTGATTAGATTGACCTTTATCTTCTTTGCATTCTTTATCTTGGAGGTTCGTGAAGTAGTTGCCATCGTTTCAGAAATTAGGGATTTTTCCCATAAAAGAAAATGGAGTTCTTGGTGAATGTTGTTACTTACTTCAACCTTCTGTGACTATTGGGAATCTTTCTGAGTGTTGTGAATAGGGTTGAAGTCACTCTATAATCTGGTCACTTTGTGCTCTAGTTATGCTCTACTTCTTCACTCAAATCGCTTTGTGAATAATGAGCTCTTCCATTGACTATTTAAAGACTTTTGCCCTAAGTCGTGTCATAAATTCTCACCCACTTCTCAGTGTTTGAAGATGGAGTCATCAGGTAGCATGCACATTTCATTCTCAGTGAGAACATGATGCTCGAGCCAGGTGTCAACTTATTTGACTGTTCACCGATGGATCTCGGTATATGGCAAAGACAACATTGTATTTTTACATGATTATCGACGGAGATCAGTTTACACTAGCGGCTTACCATTTTATGTGTTAACCGACGATGCTCGGTAAGTATAGAAAACTTAGATTTGTATGTATATTGATGATTTTCGGTAAGCATTGACCAATGAGATTGAATTCACAGAATCATAAGAAGTAATACCATAGTGCATCTTTAATCATTCTAGTTTGGGATTTCATCAATGTATAAATGGAACTGATGCAAAATATAACTTGGTATAATGTAGTTCCATACTTACTTGTTCTTCTTAGGTGGGGGTGGTGATGTCACCAGATCTATTGGATAAGGTGTCACCATTTTCATTGCTTGGTCCAACTTCATCAATGTTTGTAGCTTTCCTCCACATTTTGTTTCTCATCTTCCTAATGTGTTCAATGGGGTTTCCATTGGCAAAGGTGCTTATCTCTGTCACTCGGTCTCTGCAGTCCTTTCTTAGATGACCCACTTTATAACAGTGTAAACATGTCATTCTAGGGTTAGTCCAGCTCCTAGACTTTCTCATCCATTGTTTCATGTAGTTTGCAGCTATGTATCCAAATCTTCCACATGATGTGCATCTTGCCCATGTGTTGTAATCCAAAATATATGATTTACCGATGCTTTTTGTTTGGTAAGTAGTTTCATTTTCTTTAGGCTTTCATGCTTTCCTTTTCTTCTTCCTGCATTCAAGAGATGTGTGCCCATGCATTTTGCAAGTAGGACAATATTTGTCCATGTAGGTTTCCTTCTTTGGTTGTTTCACCTCAGATTTACATTCATATGCTTTATGTACCTTTTTGTTACATTTATAACAAATTCCTATGAATGAAGGTGTGGATTTAGGAATACCTTTCATTTTTCTCCTGCAGACATTTGATGTGTGGCCTGGTTTTCCACAGTAATTTCAAGACTGCCTTCTTGGTCTTGGATTTGTGTAGACATTCTTTGGATCATCTTGGTATGGTGATTATTCATTCTCAGTATACCCTAGTCCGGTATTGTTGTTGACTCTTCTTTGTCCATCCAAGAAATCATCCATCCTTTTGGTGCTTTCTTTAGCTCTCTTGATCATGTCATTGTATTGTTGTTGAATTCTTACTTCATGCTTTAGTTTTTCATTTTCTTCTCTTAGCTCACCGATAGCTTCTATCCTTTCAATGAGTTCTATGTTCATTTGGTTTGCCTCCTAACTCATAAGAATAAGTTGATTGGTGATCTCATGATGATGTTCTGTAAGTCTTTGTATTTCTGACTCTTTCACTTATAGCATTTCAGTAATCTTCCTCCTATCATCAATAGCTAGTGTTCTTTCTTACTCAGCTCGTCTAGCATTGTTCATGACATCAATCATTCTTACCATTTGTGTCTCTTGACTAATTTGCAGAGATTTTACTTGTTCAGCCAGATGTTGAATGATTTCATTCAGACTTGTGATGCTTTCTTCAGATGTGTTTGATGCTTTTCTTGATGCAGATTGTGATGACTCAAATAGATCAGGTATCTCCTCTTCATGATAGTCTTTTTCATTACAGTGAGATGCCATAATCTTTCTTTCATCCAGCAACTGTCTCATCTTTATTCTAGCTTCTTTATATTGTTCATAGAAGATCTGTATCTCTAGCTTCTGATTCTCAATATTCTTGTCTAGCTTGTACCTTTCCATTGTATGATATTTTCTCTTAAGTCTTTAAACTTTTCCAAATAAGAGATCTAGCTCTGATACCAATTGTTGGAAATAATGGAATGATGTACTGAGAGGGGAGGGGTGAATCATTACCCTCAAAACTTTTATCAATTAACCTTTATCCTTTTGTCATCAAGACATTGTATTACCATTCATATCTTCTATTCTATCCTTGTGTATGTAACATCAATTCATAAACTAATTAGAATGTAAAACATTCATAGAAACATTCATGAAATGTATAGACACATGACACAAGATTTGGTAACGCAGAAAACCCCTGTTAGAAGGTAAAAACTACGGTGGGGATGAAACCACAAAGCTTCACTATCTGCAGAATGGAAGGGGCTAGTTAAGGCTTACAATTTGATCACTTCTGATGATCTATAGTGTTAGGAGTATTATGTAGATACTGGTTAAGGTCTAATCTTTTAAGAGCTTTAGCAACATTGTTTAGTGTGCACTCGGTTAAGAGATTTACAAAGGATTGTTAAATCCACCTTTCTTGAAAGGATTTCTTCTATTTGCTACACTTTTTAGAATGTACAAAAAAATATTCACTCACCTGGGTATATGCAATCTATAATTGTTGATCAAAGATCCATTAAATTCACATGTACAATGTATCACCTAATGTGATTGATTAATACATTTGTTGCTCGGTAGCCTTGAATCTGGTTCTTGATAACCTAATTCATCTTTTGTTGTTCTTGCTTGAAACTCGTAGTCTGATCCATAGATGTGATCCTTGACTACTATCATCCTCACATCCATTTGAAATGAATGATTATACATCTATTTATACAATAGATTGACCTAATTAAGTTTCATGTATTACAAAGGTACCTCTATGTTCAAAGGTTTACAACTTGACCTTAATCTCCTAGTTTGCATGTTTTCAATAAGTTAGAGTGATTAAAACAATTACAATTACAATGCTTGTCCCTCAAAAAATGGTTTTAAATTAAATCAAAATGATAAATATAAAACATAAGTGGTTTATCTGACGTGGAAGTCATTTCCACATTTCTCAGGATTTAACTAACTTTCGGTGTCTGATGCTTGGGTTTCTCTGTTGTCAGTATGTCAGTGTTCCTTCTATGAATTGTTCATCAGGTTCTCTTGCTTTGTTGGGTTCCTCTGTTTCTACTCTGTTGGTTTACACTTCAACATTTTTGGGTTGAACTATTCAAACTGTGTCGGGTCTCTCTTGTGATCTGTCTTGCCGGGTTTCTCTTGAACTTAACACTTTTCAGTGACCTTTGTTATCTGTACTTTCAATTTGTACTAAAAAATTTTCTTTCAGTGATGGTGTTACTGATGGTTCAAAAATTGTTTTCCATTTGCATACTAATGGCAAAAATAATGTCTTTAGGAGAAGAATCTATCTTCCATAGTAACACACATCTTAGGAAGGGAGAGAGGATTGTGTGCCTTCCTAAGAATAGAATAAGTTCTTCATTGCTTCTGAGGAAGATTGAATTTGAGTTTCATATCTTCTCAACTAATAAGTTGTCCATCTTTTATGATCTCTGCAAGGTTCTAAATTCCTTTAGTTTCCCAACTTTTGGCTGAACAACCTTGAATCAAGGCAAGGTTCTTGTCTTTATGTTTTGGGTTCCACTAGATGGATCTCTCTCCACAAATTTAATTATTATTCTAGATCAGAGCATTAAATTTAATCAGGTGCCTTACATTCTGCCATCCCTTCTGTATATACTTGAAGACATTGGAACCAACCACCTTCACTAGGAAGTGACCATTTGCAACCCTTTCTGCCATGATCTTTCATCAGGAACAATTCTTCTTATATTGTTTCTTATTAGAATTTTCCATGGTTTTGTACCTTGAATGGCTTTGAAAATCCACTTTGCTGCAAGAAGGGTCCCTTATAATTTTAGGTCCTTCAGTCCTAAGCCCCCTGGTGATCTTCTGATTGAGCACCATTGTCATCTCATTGTATTTCTCTTCCTGTCACCCTTACCATCTAACGAAAGGTGGTTCTTTATTTTCTTTTGAAGGTGATTGTATTGATATTGAATAAACAACCAAGCTAAAGTATAATATATATCATAGGAAGATAACACCTTCCAACATACTTGAAATCTTCCTGCCAAAGACAAATATTGCTTGTCCCACATACTTAAGTTTTTATCAATCTTGGTTTTAATCCAAATCCACATGTCTCTCAAATATATCTGAATAGAGAAGGGGATTCCTAGGTATTTCATTTGATGTTTTGACCCCCCATCAAATAAGATCAAATCTATTGAAGCAACTAGGTGGGTTCTCCTCCCATCTAGGCTTGATATATTTAGGGAGAGAGATCTTGTTGCCAGATGCCTGAAAGAATAACTCTTATTTGTTAACCAATCCTTCTATATTGGCTTGATTTAGCTCTACAATTGTAGCTATATCATCTGCAAACTGCACATTAGTCAATTCATCACCATTAGGGAGGGTAACCCCTTTTATCTTTGGGGAGAGGGAGTTATCTCTCAAAAGATAATATAAAGCATCACCTGCTATCACAAACAAGGCGCGTGCAAGGGGACAATATTTCCTGATAGATCTAGACAGGATAATGCCTTCAGATCTGCACCTATTAATCTCTACTCTGGCATTAGCATCGTTCATTAATACCTTCACCATTTTCTGAAAACCTTCAGGGAAGCCTAAGTTGTCTAACATTATTATGATGAATTTCCATTCAATTCTATCATAATATTTTTCATAGTCAATAAGAAACATTCTCACTTCCTAATTAGAATCTTTAGCCCAACTCATGACCTCCCAACATGTCATAATATTCTCTAAAATATGTCTACCCTTAACAAACCCAGTTTGGGTTGGATTAATGATTTTAGGGAGGATATCTTCTAACATTTTTTCTATCACTTTAGCTAATATTTTGTATGAAATATTCAGTAATGTGACATGTCTCCAATTTTTAATCAAAGACCCATCTCCCCATTTGGGGATTAATTTTATCAGACCAAAATAGATGTCTTTCCCTAGGGAGCCCTTCAAAATGGCCTCTTTGTATAGTTTTCATAGAGCTTGACCTACACATCTGATATTGTCTTTATAGAGTTCTGTTGGCAATCCATCAAGCCCTAGAGATTTGTCAACACTTAATTCTTTAATTGCTAGTTTAATTTCATCTTCAAATATTTCTCTTCCCAAAATTTCTACATCCTCATTACAGACATTATTTGGAATGATGCCTTTGATTTTGTTTCTAGCTTCTTCCATACTTGGTTCAGTATCCTCTGATATAAAAAGAGTGTTGTAGAACTATCGGAGACATTCAAAATATCTTTTGGCTCTTTTTGAATAGCTCCATCATCACATATACTATCAATCTTTTCTCTAGCCTCTTTTCTCTTGAGCAAGTCGAAGAAATATTTTGTACCTTTGTCTCCATGATTCAACCATCTCATTTAAGCTCTAACCTTTTCTCCTTGTATTTTTATGTTTTGGATTCTTCTTAGAGAATATTTGGCAATTTGTAGAGTGTCTTTTGCCCCAATATTGTATGGATATTTTTGTAAGGAATCCTATTCCTACGACAACCTATTGTGAAGATCATTCTCTTTTTACCCGATGCCTTTTTATTTTTTCTTCCCCACTATTTGAAACATAGCTTTCCACCTTTATATATTTTGCCCTGCCACTTTTGAGTTGAAGAGTCTAATAACATCCATAGCACAAAGCACAACTTCATCTTCTAGTAGTTTAGCATTAAGGGAAAAGGCATCATTATCAAGGCTGGAAGTGTTAGTAGACTGTAGAGTAGAGATTTGAGCCACTACTGGATGGTGGTAAGATAGAGTGTAGGGGATGACATTAATGTCAAACCCCTTCTCATGTTTAACAAATTTAAAAGTGTTCTTATTAACATAAAATCTATCGCTCCTGGAGTAGATTCTCTTAGTGCCTTATTGGTAATTGCACCAGGTGAACCATATACCTAGAAATTATTGCTTCCTACTAGTTAGAGGGTCAAACAAATTGAGTTTATTCAACATCTTAGCCTAGTAGAAACTCTCCTCCCCCTTCCATTCAAATTTACTGCCTCCAAACTTGTCTTGCAACTTCTCAACCATGTTGAAATCTCCCCCAACATTCTAGGAATATCTTCCATTAAGAACATACATCTCTACAATTCAATTCTACCTATGTAATCATTAGGAGCATACAAGGAACATACTCTAAATTATTGATCCTTGACCTTCAAGATCACCCACACCACTCTACTATAGGGGAAGCTCCCCACCTAGAGATAAAGGATTTCCACCTACGACTCACCAAGATAGAAGATCTACCTTTCCCCTTATAGTGATTAGTGATAAAGAATTAAAAATCCTTCCATATACATCTCAAATTAACTTCCAGATTGAAAGCTACTGCCTTGAGCTCTTGAAGAAGTAATATGTCCATGTCTCTGTTCATGTTTAAGAATATTTTAACAATATATTTCCTATCTAGGGACTCTAGCCCTCTCACATTCCAAGTTGTGTATTTTAAATCCATAGGATTCATGGGATAGTATCCATAGAAGTTCTAAAATTCTTATAGCACTTGGGGCAGTCCACCATTAGGAAGAAAATTCTCTTGTCTAGAAATGGAGAAACCACAAGGTCTACCTCTTTTCCTTTTCACCTTAAATTCAACTGACTATTATGTTCCTAAAGAGGGTTTGGAAACTATTTTATCCTTGGTATTATTTTTAGATTTGTTTTTTCTGTGGTTTCCTCTCTCATAGGACCTTCAAAGCTTCATCTACAACATCCACTTTTAGCTTAGCCTCAAAGGAGATAATATCCCACTTTAGAGACTCATCCCCCACTAGATAAATAATGGTATCTTTCTCACAATCAAGCACTTCTCTCAAATATCCAACCTCCAAGTAAGGCCCATCTTTGGTGACAGGTCGATCGCAGTCCCTACCAACAAAAAGGGGGGTAGCAACAGTAGGGATAACAATAAGAGAATAGTTGGATAAATAGTCCTTTGAGTCATATGCTTCCTTAATATCCCTGGGGGCATCCTCCTCATCTAGAACATCATACTTTGAGTTGGTCCCCATGGAGGAATCCACACCTCCCAAAACCCCAAATCCTTTAGGCACCCTCTCCTTACTGACATCGATAGAGATCTTCCCTTCATCGAGAATAGACCTCCCTAGGGGGTTAGAATCCCTACACTAATCTTTGATTTATGGGATATCCATCTCTTTTAGGGCGACATTGTCATCACCCCCATTACTGATAATATTTTATTGTTTAGATCTAGTCTTATAGAATCTCCTAATTTTATTAACAAATAATTGTTGTGCATTAAGGGTTTTTTGAGGATGGGAGGCATTATGCTCAATAGGAATTACATCAACATGTTTAGAGTTATTAATAGGAAAGAATGAATTCCTTAGAGTTTCTTTTAAGTCTTTGAGTTTAGAAGCCACAACCTCTCTATGACTTTCATCAACCGAAGAGGGATCCATAAGACAAGAATTATGTTTTTTAGGGCCATGATCCTTATTAATACTCAGATTCGCATGATCTGACTCACTGCAAACCCTATTGTGAATGCCATTATTAACCCTAGAAATTTTTGAATTAGGGAACTTAGAATCCTTCATGTTAAGTATTCTTGGACCTGTATTAGGGTTTTGAGCACCCTTTTTCCCCATTTTTCCTAGTTTTAATTAGAGGGACATTCCTTCTTCTATGCCCTTCTCTTCTACAAAGAAAGCATGCATTTAAAACCTCTTAGAACATCAATCGGATAGGAGATTGACATAGCTTGCGAATCAAATCTTATCTTCTCGGGGATATTAACCCTTGTATTTAAGGAAACCAACCACCTTGCATCCATATGTGGAAGAAGGGAGTTGGTTTCTTCAACCCTAATAGCTTTAGCAATGGGTTCCAAAGTATTATACAAAAAAATCCACAAAAATGGTGGCACATTCTTAATCGTAACCCATCTAGGGCACAATAGGGCTAGAATCTCTTCATACTTTTCCTCAGTGCCCAAGAAATGAGCCTAAAGACCGAAGGCCCTACAGACCAAAATTGTTGCTTGATAACCTCCATCTATGAAAGAGAGTTTTTAAAGAAAATAATGAAGAGGCCTCTTTAGACCATTCTGCATAAAGATAATTGAAACCCTAATCTCTTAGACCAGATATTGGACAACCATTCATTCATGAAGCAATGAGAGGGTAGTTTGGTAATGTCTTGGTCTGTTAGAAAAATGGCGGTATCTTTAAGTCTAGAAATTTATAAATCAATAACATTATACATATATGCATTATGCTTAACAACCAATGAAGCAGCAGGGGCTGAATCCTTACCTCTTCTTTTGTCTCCATCTAGGTCGAGCGTCTCCATAGGTGGCTCCTCTGGAAGAGTGTGTTCTCTAAAAAACTTGGCTTCAATCTTTCTCCACCATGACGTCCCTAAATAACTTCTGCAATGGATCCCTAGCACCAGAGCATTCTGAAGAAGGCACATCAACTTGAACGAGCTCACCCATCGACAAAGGAATCAATTAAATGAATAACAAGGCCACAAATGTGGCTTCCCAACACACGGTCGAGAGACTGCTCACATGCGCGTGAGCCTCAACAGAGAATGAAAGAAACCCAGTTGTAGAGCATTTTCCGACCCAATTCTTCCCGTCTCTTAAGGGAATCACACATAATTTAAAACTCTTGTCATGACTTTATCTTATATATTCTATTGATATTTACGTTATATCATTCTCTTTTCTTAAGGACTTCATTATCCTTATTACTTTCTTAAATTAGAGGAAATCATCTTTACACATAGTTTATTTCTTTTATTCCACTTCTAAATTTATTCTTACATGCTCATCTTTTAACTTGACTACATACTCAATATGCTCCTATGATTCTTATCTAATAGCGAGATCCATTCTTGTTTTATCATGTGTGCTTATATTGGAGGCAAATTTAATATATGTCCCTTATACTTATCTTCTATTTATGATCTTACCTTATTCTTATTCCAAGTGTACTTCTATGATTATATGCACTTTTATCTTACTCAATTATTTTATGTTCTTTATCATTATCATGTATAATTTTTCCTCACCTTCACTTTCTTGCATTTATTGGATGCAATCAAATGAAGGGGCCATATAATCATTGCTAATATTTTATGGTTGAGATTTCATATAGTATCTTGTGCTAGATAGAGACTCATAACCATGTCTCGGTGGAGTTATGTCATTTTGTCGTGACACTCATATTGTGCAAAGTTTTATTTCATGACATTATCCATATCCTAAAGTTCTATCCCATTACATGGCCACATTGCACACATCTTAAATGTACAACTTCTATTGCATTAATTTTTGTTTGCATTAACCATACTATGCGTACTAATCATATTGGATGATGTTTTATTGCATGAATTTGCTTGGCATGAATCTATATTATATTATCATATCATGCATAGTATTTTATATCACTTCTCTTACAAGTGGAATTTTCTATCCCTTGTTTCTTCTCATTTTTAAGAAATTTAAAGAAATAACTTGTATTTTGTTCTTGTTTTAATTACATACTTTTTGTTTTGTTTTGCAGATTGGAATGTGTGTTGTAGGTTTCAATGAAACACTCATTCCAAGGAAGGTATAAGAAGATTCATTAAGTCCATTTATATAGTTTATTTTTTGAATGTATACATATTTTCTTCTATGTCGCTCGAGAATGCTGATATCTTTGAAATATATGCCCATGTTATATTCACACATACTTCAAAGTGGGGGCAAAATGTAATGGTAAAATTATCACGCCCTTTTCATTCCACATATAGTTTTCCCACCTTGATGGGAATGACTTAATGCAATGACATGTCTACCAATTGCATACTCTTGTACCTAGCTTTCCTCTTGGTCTGATCCCTATCTATTTGCATTGCACTCGTATTACACTTATTCATATGTATTAGCTATCTACTCATCCCAACTTCGTCCCTTTTAGCCCTTGCTTCCATGTATTTTTGCCCAACAACAATAATATCACTTTATATTCATGGTTCATTATGTGTTACTTGAGATTGATCAACTTCAATCCTAAGGTGCATGAGAATGGATATAAAATTCAAATTCAAACTCTCTTGTCCTTTTCTACTAGTTTTTATTAGCCAACTAGTATATTTTTATGCAATATATTGTTATGTTATTGATTTTAAAGACATTCAATGTGTAATTAGTATAGATACAAGAAAAAAAGACCATTCAAGAACATTCAATTCTTAAAGGAGAAAAAGAATAGTGTTTGTGTATAGACCACCTGCATTTGGTATGTTGTATTTAATTTTTTTCATCGTCATTAATCTAGTCTATGAAGGGTTTTGGCATAGGAGAAAGTATTCACTTTCTAAGTTAACAAACTATTAAGCAGTGTCTCTAGATAAAACCTTAAGCATTTCAAATAACAAAATAATTTACCTATTAAGTTAACAATATGAGTATATAGTAGAAGCATATTCAATAGAAGCTATTGTTGCACTTTGGAACATCTATCTTACAAAATATCTTAAAATTTCAAATCTCCTTCTAAAAAGAGATTCCAAAATTTAATAAAAGTTTTGATTCCAATACCAATTCTTAGTGATTGATTGAGGACTCCATATTTGATTGCATGGAGATTTTGAAGACCTTTAATAGCTTTAGAATTCATCATGGATCTTCTAACTAATTTTGGCTGACAAAGAACAACTTGTCCAAAAGAAGTCAATTCTCTTCGCATAACTATTGCAGACAGATTTTACTTAGATAAAAGTAATCTTTAAAAGTTGTAACTTTCTATATATGGACATGTGCATCTTTTATGAGTGTTATATGCCCTCAAATACTTACAACATAATGATTTACATGTGATAACTTATGTCATCATAAAAGTGGATGATCCAATTTGTGTACATTCCATATTTCAAATAAAAATAAGACAAAATCTTTTATTTATCTTCATAATGAAAAAAAAAAGAGTGAGCTTATACATGAACGAAGGCTTCTAAAACAAGATATCATAGATCTTAATATTAACTTTCTATATATGGACATGTGCATCTTTTATGAGTGTTATATGCCCTCAAATACTTACAAGATAATGATTTGCATGTGATAACTTATGTCATCATAAAAGTGAATGATCCAATTTGTGTACATTCTGTATTTAAAATAAAATTAAGACAAAATCTTTTATTTAATGTTGTAAGTATTTGAGGGCATATAACACTCATAAAAGATGGACGTGTCCATATATAGAAAGTTACAACTTTTAAAGATTACTTTTTATCTAAGTAAAACTTGTCTTTAATAGTTATGCGAAGAGAATTGACTTCTTTTGGATAAGTTGTTCTTTGTCGGCCAAAATTAGTTAGAAGATCCATGATGAATTTTAAAGCTATTAAAGGTCTTCAAAATCTCTATGCAAACAAATATGGAGTCCTCAATCAATCACTAAGAATTGGTATTGGAATCAAAACTTTTTTTAAATTTTTGGAATCTCTTTTCAGAAGGAGATTTGAGATTTTAAGATATTTTATATGATAGATGTTCCAAAGTGCAACAATAGCTTCTATCATATGATTCTATTATATACTCATGTTGTTAACTTAATAGGTAAATGATTTTGTTATTTGAAATGCTTAAGGTTTTATCTAGAGACACTGCTTAATAGTTTGTTGACTTAGAAAGTGAATGATTTCTCCTATGTCAAAACCTTTCATAGACTAGATTATTGAAAAATTTGGATTGGCAATATTTTACAGATGTCACATTCCTGCAAAATTCTTATTGTATTTTTATGGGCTAGGAACAGAGTTTTTCTTGCTGGTTCTTTTCTCCGAAAGTCTTTTACAAACCAGCTATTTATAATATAATTATTAAAGTTTCGCCAAAAAAAAATATTAAAATATCTCTATACCAAATGTCTCAAGAACATATCTGATTTGAAATAATGATAGTTGTTTATGTTCTATTTCTGTGTTATTTCCACTAGTTGGTGCCATTTGTAGTTGACTCTCTACATTCTTTTGTAGTTCCACTTCTCATAGAACTTATTTGATTAAGGTTTGTGCCTTCTCAAAAACCATCCTTTTCTTCGTTTAATCTCAAAAACATATAAGCACTAAAAAATTCCAGAATAAAGCAACCGGGTCTCTTAAAGTAATATTCTACTTTGCAGGAGGGGGAAATAATTATGGAAAAGTAGAAGACGACAGATTCTGAGGCTGTGCAGGATGAATCCTTTTGAATGATATCGACCACAGAATAGAATAAGTTCTTCTTACACACTTTTCCTTAAAGTGGGCAATGAGAAAAAACGCAGATAAAACCTACATTATGGGGCTGACACTTCTATTCCTCACTACTCAAAATATATAACAACAGTCTGTGCAGGTGTAGATTAGAACTGCTCAGTTATCTCCATGGATGAGTAGGAAGAGATAATCTGCATCCTGAGGTTTGAAGTTCATTGCACAAGTTCAGACCTCAGGATGTTGGTTATCCATTCCTCACGTTCATTTAACAAGTTTATTTCAGTTCTATAGTTTCTTTCACAGATATCATCATCGTCCAACCTAGATATTTAGCAGGTATAAATGTTTTCTCCTTTCTTTTTTTAACATGGGAGTTTTCTTCTCATTCTGTTTTGCTTTGAAATCTAAGATTTTTTCATTGTTCTTTCTTCTTCTTGAAACAATTTAACCAGCCAGTACGTTGTTTGTTACTATGTACTTTTTGGGTTCCTGATCTAGTTTGATACAGCTGAACATTTTGGAAGCTCTTGGGAAAGGAAAAACTATTCATTGGAAGATTGCAGTCATTACTCTCAATAACATTAGTGGATCTTGAAAGGATTTGAAGCCACTTTGATAGAGTGCAATCTGAGAAGTGGGAACAAGGCAGCAGATTTTATGGTTGATGTGGGTGTAGAATCCCATTTCTCTGATCATCTCCTTGAGTTACATGGATTGCATGAAGTCATGATCTCTTCCTCTATATTGTTTTATTGAAGATGTCTTGTCTATATTGTTTGATGTATATATTGTTTTATTGAAGATGTCTTGTCTATATTGTTTGATGTATATATTGTTTGATTGATTGTCTTGTCTATATTGTTTTTTGTATATAAGGAAATGAGAGGATATGTGATGAGTGAATATTGTGACTGAGTGAGCAAGAAGTCCAAGCTAGCCACAGCTTTGAACTGGCTGAAGATACAGAATGGAGAGTGTGGTGTCAAAACTGGGCACAGGTTATTTTAGCTACCTTGTGTTCTTTAATGTAGAATTTCAAGTAGAAGTTTAATGTATTAATGATATAGTTAGAATTTTACAATCTATAGAGATTATTATTAAATTGTTTTGGAGTAGATTGTGTTAGAGATTTTTTGCATCAATGTTTTAGATTACACTTTATGATCCATCATCAAGATGATAATAGAGAGCACAAGGTTAAAAAATGAGCTATAGAGTGTGATTCAAAACATTGATGTAAAAAAGCTCTAACACAATCTAATCCAGGAACAATTTAGGAATAAACTCGAATATATACCCCACTTTGCTACGTGTTTATCTTTATAGCCAAAAATTTGATTTAATAACATTTTTTTTTATAAATAAGTGTCAGTATTATCATTTGTAAGGAAATAATAGTACACATTTACAAAAAAAAAGGGTTGATGTAAAATACTCAAACAAAATTCAGTTTTAAGTCATATAATTATTTATTATTGCCTTAATGTAAGTTAATTTTTATTTATTTATATGACTTATAAGTCTTATAGAGAACTTCATATTTATGTGTTTATTTATGTAAAATATTATTAGATGTCCAAGGGGTTGAGCCTAATTGGTTAAAACATCTGGTTTTCATTATGGATACAAAAGTTTAAATCCCAAATAGAGACATCTAAAGTGGAATTCTAAGAAATGCCTCTTTGTCTTCCATAAGTGATTTCTAATTTGTACTCGATATTCAAATTCAAAAAAATAAAATTACTTTGATGGTAATGAAGATTGAGTATTTCATTTTATTTTGTATTTAACTTGAGATTAGTAAATGTCACACAAACCGCTTTATTATTGAAAAATTAAGAACTTTTTAATTAATATAAGTAGATATTATTTAAAATGACAATGATAGATAATAATGGTCAAGTTTACGGAGTTGAGATAGTAAATTGAAAATTGACAAAGTATACTATTTGAAATGATAAAGATGGATTAGCCTTGCTTAGTTCTAGGCATAGCTTGATAGGCTTTACAATCTAAAATAATTAATGTGTGATATTGAATTTAGCTCCTCAATGCTTTGATAGATAGCCAAATAAATTTTGATTCAATCTAAGGAAAATATGCAATGTGAAATTATATTGGAGTGGTTGTAAGGCATGCCATAAATTTTAGTATGCAAACTTGACCTTCTATGTGTGTGATTGACCTACTAGGTTGGGTGATATAAAAATTGATTCACCTCACCTTATAATATTTAGAAATTGACATGTAGTGTGTATGCACAAATTTGACAAACTTACAAGGAAAGATGTATTATCCTTTAGTCAAACTCCTAAATGTGTTGATTCAACAATTCGAGTGAACAAGGATCAAAGATAATAAGCACTCATGAAACATTTGTTTCACTTCGAAGTATATAAATGTTGATGTGGCCACGACTGCTTAAATGTGTTCCAATAATAATTTTGCAAGAAGATATGAGAGCTCTAGATTCAAGACAATTGATATAAATTAGGGTTTATCTTTTTTGATAACAAACTATCACAAAATTTAAAATATGACATGCTTCAATTTGGTCGACAAAACTAGTTAGAGGGGGTCGACTTAGGAATCTGAATTTTGAATTTTAAAAAGCTAGGGTTGATTTTGAGATGCTAGAATCAGATATGGCTTGATTTTTTGGAATAAATCAAAATAGGTAAATGGATGGGTCCATTGAGGATGAAAACTAGTTTCAAATAATATGTGGAGGTGGAAAAAGGTTATGTTTAGGGATTATGTTAAAGCTTAGTGTAAAACCACAATACTTGTATGTCACTTATCGCATAAAGGTTAATCAAGTCAAAGTGAGTATAAAATTAAAGAAAAAAGTGTGAGGCGTGCAAATTCCAACATTACATTTTTCCTTCACTTTTACTTTTATGTGAACTACTATGAATATGCATGCAAAAATAATAAATTCAACATGAAAGTAAAATGTTTTAGATGCTCATAAATAAGATTTTTACAAGGATATGTCTTTGATATATTATGGGTACCGATAAGAAGTTGGGTCTATATTGAGGGGAAGAGTCGAGCAAGAAAAAATCCTTAGAAAAATGGGTACCCATTTCATAAAAAGTAAAGGATACTCATTTAAGTTTAGGATCTCGAACCAAAGTATACATGTGCGGAATGGGTACCCATTTTTATTTTAAAAATGGGTATCAATTTTTATTTTTATTTTTAAATGGGTACTCATTTCTTTTTTACACAAAATGGGCACCCATTTTGCACAAAAATGGGTCTTGATTACCTCATATTTTAAAATGGGTACTCATATCTAATTAAGGGAAAGTGTTTTGGATTGAATACACATTTTATAAAATTTTAAATTTGAAACCCATGTCTTCGTCTCTTATTATGCTTGGAAACCCAATCCCTAACCTTGGACTTGCAAGTACAATGCCATGAAAATAAGAGAAAAAGTAACTTTGGCAATATGGTTGACAACATTTTTTAGAAAAATATTTATGAAATCAAAACTCATTATAGATAATGATGTTGTTAATCTCTAAATTTTGTTGATGATTAGTGACTAACACTTAGTCATTTACTTAGGCAGTTTTAGTTGGCTATCACTGTGGCCGAGCTAAAACTATCCAATGTCGAGCAACATTGCCGAGCAGTATTCAGGTTGTCGAGTTGTATCATGTCGAGACGAGTAGGATACTTAGTGTCAAGTGTCAGAGAAGTTAAGTGCAGAGGAGAACAGTTCTTGTATACATGTCTGGATTAATTCAAACTTTGAGGATAAGTGTTTAGGCTGACTTGTATAAGCTTTTTGGGCCGACTTATGTACGCATTTAATATTTTCCTACGGATTTAATTATGCATTTAATTGTTTTATCCTATGCATGACCTATTGTAATTATTTAATGTAATACCTTGGAGGTATGAGTATTAGATCTTGATCGTTGATCTAGATCTCGCTACCAGACTTGAATAGATATATAAGATTGCTTCTTAACCCTATTTTGTGTGTGTGGAGAGAAGTGGTGACTGC
>MU223425.1:2540852-2561472 GCA_018584345.1 Thuja plicata
TTATGGGGAACTATTTTGTGGAATTTAAAAAGAGAATGAGATTAAGGACTAGGATTCCTAGATCACTAGTGGAGAAGCACTATGAAGAAATTTGTTTTCTAGTTGATATGGATCACACATATATTCACGCTGTGACACCTAGGGTAGCATGGTTGGAATCATTTCCCTATGAAATTAACATTGATGAAGCATCAACAGCCATCATTGCACTCCTAGCCAAGGCAATTGATACTACAGCAGAAAGATTTGGTAATTTTGATGAAGCAAAAGTAAAAATCATAAGAAGTTTGAAGGAGGGAACCATGGAGAGAAAAAGGAATAAGATTGTGAAAAATCTAAAGAAAATGGTTGGTTTGAATAGTGATGAGGAACCTAAGGATGCACCTTTAGGCCTATCCATTAGACAAGGAGAAGATATATCTACAGAAGAGGAAGTCAATGCATCTGAGGAGATCACTGAGAAGGCTAAGGGTAAGAAACCAGAAAATTGTCAAAGTAACCAAGCTGAGTAAAGCTAAATCTAAGGTTACACCTCCTACAGCTAATCGTCTGAGGACTAGAGCATCTACTGTTACTGCTCCTGTAGTACAAACAAAAGTGTATGAAAAGAAGAAGGTTGGAGAAAGCAGTTTTGGAAAGAAAACTAAATTTTCTCCTAAGGCTGAGCCGAGAAAACTAGTAAAGTGACCAAGAAGGAGACTACACTTGGAGACAGATAGTGATAATGAAAAGACTGAGACTAATGAACCTAGCAACATACCCACTGCACAATTTAAGAAACCCGCTAATATTGATGAGGTATGTGACAATTTGAGAAATTCAGCAGGGTTAGCTACTTTTAAATTCATTAAGTATGAGAAACTGAGTATTGGAGACAAGCATAAAGTTCAGGAAGCACTTTTAGATATGATGAGTACTTTTAAGATAACTCCTACAGAGATAGGAAACCATGTGCTGAATTAATTATATGAGTTTCTATCGAGCAAATGGGAATTTGCACTTACTATAGAGAGACAAATCAGGGAAGGTACATTAGCCAAGGTGATACCTGAGTTGACATCAAAACAAAGAGAAAAATTCATTAATCAATATAAGAATAGGTTTGTTCCTAAGCTCAGAGGTTATACTATTTTGAAAAATGATATTGAAGGATTAGTACAGCAGAGTACTAGGATTTGGAAGGAAATCTTTGGACTGGTAGTTCCAAAAGACAAGAAATCTGATGAAGGAACATCTGATCAGGAGGCTAAAGAAGTGGAGATTACCCCTGAGCCACAGATGACACAAGATCAAATTGCTACTAAACAGGACAAGACTAAAGATGCATTAGACTTAGCAAATTCTGTTGATCTGACTGCAAACAGTCCAATTGACTTCACAATTGATGATTCAAGCAATTTGAATGCCGAGGGATAGGATACACCGAGTGGTACAAATATTGAGTCACCTATTAAGGCAACTGAGACTGAAGGAGGAAAGATCACTGCATCTGGAGAGAGA
This sequence comes from Thuja plicata, assembly GCA_018584345.1. Lineage (NCBI taxonomy): Eukaryota > Viridiplantae > Streptophyta > Pinopsida > Cupressales > Cupressaceae > Thuja > Thuja plicata. The sequence continues at coordinate 2,542,353 of MU223425.1, forward strand.
AATGATGAAGAACTTGAAGTAATCAATGATCAGATAGGCGAAGAGAAAAATAAAATAGATGCATTAGAGGTAACTTCACAAAATCCACCTATTTTAGAGGTTGTAAAAATAGTTTTAGATAGTGGAGTAGTGATGAAGGAAAATGTTGACAAGCCTAAGGAACAAGAGGCAGTGCAAGTGTTGGTTAATCTACCACACTCTGCATCATCCACTCCCACAGGTCCTAAAATGGAGGTATGCCTGATCCTTAGACAATCTTGAAAAAATTGAAAGAGGCAATGGATATTGATACTGACACAGGAAAAGGTGTTGATAAGATGTAGCCGAGCATCAGCTCACCAGAATTGAAGAGAAGGAAAGTTATGAGGAAGAAGTCTCAAATTCTTGATGTCACATTAGATGAGGTAATTGTGATTCCACAATGGGATCCCAATGAATTATCTTTTGAACAAATAGGGACTCTTCGGGAATTACTTAAGAGGAAGAAGAGACAGGAAGAAATGAAAATAGAACAAAAGCAAAAGCAGGTGTTACATGATATCAAGGATATATTTGCAAAGGCTTTTGACTTTGAAGATGAAATGCCTCAAGCTCCCATTATTGATCAGTTAGTTCACATTGTACAGAAGGTAACTGATGATGACATAAATAGAAATGAAAAAATTCTACAATGGTCCGAGAGGAGATTCGAGAGAAAAGTTCTGGAGAAAATCTCAGAAGAGATTGCAATGAAATAGGTTGAACTTTCTACTCTTGTAGGAATTTTGGAGAAAGTTACAACAAACATTTATTCTTTGTACAGGAAGCTATGTGATGTTGAATTCTTCATAAAGGATAATCTATAGCTTGTTGAGAAGCTACAATTAGATTTGAAATCAACTGGCAATACTTTGGGTAAGGATGCTACCTCTAGCTCATTACATTCTACTAAGTTGATCAATGCACAATGAAGAATTGCCGAGCTTATGGCTGAAGATGGTCGGATTAGGGCCAAATTGATCACCATTCAGACAAACCTGTTGCCTCACTTGGAGGTAATACAGAAGGAACTTTCAGATGCAAAAGAATTGTCACAGATAAATTCCAATCTCTCAACTGCAGAAAGTTTAGTGAGTCTAGCTGCCAAGCTAGAAATAAAATTGGAAGTTATGAAGATTGCCAAGGACAGTTGGGACACTACATTTGCATCCACCCTACAGCTTCATAAACAATTTTTGGACAAGTATAACTTAACCCCACCTACAATCAGTGACAAAAACAAGGGGAAGTTGGTAAGGATACAGAAGTTGGTAAGGATACAGTATGATAAATCAGTACAGAACAGGTACATTTGTATATATTTTGAAGGCATGTATTCTATGTAACTTTTTGTATGTATAATTCTGAGTATATTCCTAGGGGAGTACTTCGTATACTTAGGCAACATTTTGATGGAATGAAATGAAGAAATGATAAGTGTATTTTTGCCACTAATATCAAAGGGGGAGATTGTTAATCTCTAAGTTTTGTTGATGATTAGTGACCAACACTTAGTCATTTACTTAGGCATTTTTAGTTGGCTATCAATGTGGCCAAGCTAAAACTATCCAAGGCCGAGCAACACTGTCGATCAGTATTCAGGTTGCCGATTTGTATCATACCAAGCCAAGTAGGATACTTAGTGCCGAACATCAGAGATGTTAAGTGCCGAGTAGAACAGTTCTTGTATACATGTCTGGATTGATTCAAACTTCGAGGATAAGTGTTCAGGCCGACTTGTATAATCTTTTTGGGCTGACTTATGTACGCATTTAATATTTTCCTACGGAGCTAATTATGCATTTAATTGTTTTATCCTATGCATGACCTATTGTAATTATTAAATGTAATACCTTGGAGGTGTGAGTATTAGATCTTGATTGTTGATCTAGATCTCGCTACCAGACTTGAATAGATATATAAGATTTCTTCTTAACTCTATTTTGTGTGTGTGGAGAGAAGTGGTGACTGCATTTTGCAGTTAAATGCACAGAGGGTTATTTTGTTAAGAAGTATAGATCAAGTAGAGTGACAGAACAGTGAACAGTAGAGTAAAGACATATCAGATTGTGAGATCACAGAAGGTACTGGAAAGAGGAGATTCGTCATTAGCATCTGAGTGCATAACGAAGGATCATTACTTGAAACATTCTAATCATTGTATCAGGTGAAATCTCTTAACATACTGGTTCTAGCAGACCTTTCTAAATCTCCTAACAGAGTGCTTACTTTATTGTAAGTTGAAATCCTTTCACCGAGTAGATTGTAATGATCTTTAGCTCTTAACCAGGCAGACCTTCAACCAGGTAGATTGCATTTTGTAATAAACTTTTGTAGCCCTAACAGGTACACTTTATTGCTGCAGTAGTGAAGAATCTTGTGGGTGTCATCCCCACCCCAATTTTACCTATTTGGGTTTCTGGGTTAGCAAGTTCTTGTGTTATGAGTTATTTATTTCATTGTGTGTATGCTATTTGATGTTACATTAGATTCATATATGTATGAATGTGGATCAGTTTGTTTTAAGTGTTTAAATTTGAAGATCTGATTCACNCCCCCCCCCCCCCCCCCCCACCCTCTCAGTATCTTGCTTTCCCATTATTGTATTTCCAACAGATGTATAGCTTTCAAATATTTATTTTTTTAATTCTTTGATATATTTCTAATGAAATTGGTCCATAAAGTTGAAATGTTAGGTGTTTGTATTTTTTAATAGCTTTTTATTTTTTTATTTTCTTGTATAAGAAATTATATGACATCATTCGACACACAATTATTTATACATTGAAAATTTAATAAAGGACTAATTTAGTTCAAAATAAGGTGGTCATACATGACTAGTTTAAAAAAAAAATTAGGGCTAGTAAAAAATTAATAAAATATATATTTAAAAAATTATTAAAAATATCCTTATCAATCTTTAGTTTAATACACATTATTTTCCAAAATAAATTAGATAAATACTTTCATATAGCCCTAATTATGGTACCCATACATGTGCCTAAAATGATATTGAAAAAGTGGATTTTATACATACCTACTAAAAATCAATTTTAACCATTTGCACATTAAAATTAAATTATAAATTTGAAAATTGGACACAAAATAATTCATTTTATATTACTGAACTTTTTTAATATTTTAAGTGTAAGTACTTCAAAATTTTAGTCTAATTGTGAGAAAGTTTGGAGAAAAAAAAACACGTCCACTTTTTAACTTTCTGTAAACTCAACTTCTTGCCCCTACCCTTCTCTACGGGGGCTTCACTTAGTGAACCTAAATCATAGCACGTGCATTCATGGCATACTAAAGAATCCCCCTATTTTCAAAAATATTGCCCTAAACTCCTTTTTTGTCACCCCCCGAGCTAATACCCCTCCAATACCCCCCACCCCCCTCTAAGGAAAGATGTATTATCCTTTAGTCAAACTCCTAAATGGGTTTATTCAACAATTCGAGTGAACAACGATCAAAGATAATAAGCACTCATGCAACATTTTTTTCACTTCGAAGCATATAAATGTCTATGTGGCCACAAATGCTTAAATGTGTACCAAGAATAATTTTGCAAGAAGATATAAGAGCTCTAGATTTCAAGACAATTGAAATGAAATAGAGTTTATCTTTTTTTATAACAATCTCTCATAAAATTTAAAATATGTCATGCTTCAAGTTGGCCCACAAAAAGTAGTTGGAGGGGGTCGATATAGGAATCTGAATTTTGAATTTTAAAAAGCTAGGGTTGATTTTGAGATGCTAGAATCAGATATGGCTTGATTTTTTTGTATAAAATCAAACTAGGTAAATGGATGGGTCCATTGAGGATGAAAACTAGTTTCAAAGAATATGTGGAGGTGGAAAAAGGTTATGTTTAGGGATTATATTAAAGATTAGTGAAAAACCACACTTACTTGTATGGCACTTATTGCATAAAGGTTAATCTAGTCAAAGTGAGTATAAAATTAAAGAGAAAAGTGTGAGGCATGCAATTTCCAACATTACATTTTTCATTCACTTTTAATTTTATGTGAACTACTATGAAGATGCAGGCAAAAATAATAAATTCAACATGAAATTAAAATGTTTTAGATGCTCATAAATAATATTTTTACAAGGATATGTCTTTGATATATTCTGGGTACTGATAAGAAGTTGGGTCTACATTGAGGGGAAGAGTAGAGCATGAAAAAATCCTCACAAAAATGGGTACCCATTTCATAAAAAGTAAAGGATACTCATTTAAGTTTAGGATCTCGAACCAAAGTACATATGTGCGGAATGGGTACCCATTTTGATTTTAAAAATGGGTATCAATTTGTTTATAAAAAAGGGTACTCATTTATTTTTTTACAAAATGGGCACCAATTTTGCACAAAAATGGGTCCTGATTACATCATATTTTAAAATGGGTACTCATATCTAATTACACAAAAGTGTTTTGGATTGAATACACATTTTATAAAATTTTACATTTGAAACCCATTTCTTCTTCTCTTATTATGCTTGGAAACCTGATCCTTATCCTTGTACAATGCCATGAAAACAAGAGAAAAACTAACTTTGGCAATATGGTTGACAACATTTTTAGAAACTTTTTTATGAAATCAAAACTCATTACAGATGATGATGTATAGATTTCAAATATGGAATTTTTTTAATTCTTTGATATATTTCTAATGAAATTGATCCATAAAGTTGAAATGTTAGGTGTTTGTATTTTTTTAATAGCTTTTTTTTTTCTTGTATAAAAAATTATATGACATGAATCTAGACACAATTATTTATACACTTAAAATTTAATAAAGGAATAATTTTGTTCAAAATATGGTGGTCATACATGATTAGTTTAAAATAACATAAATTAGGGCCAATAAAAAATTAATAAAAATATATATTAAAAAATTTATTAAAAATATCCTTATCAATCTTCAGTATAATACACGTATTTTTCCAAAATAAATTAGATAAATACTTTCAATTAGGCCAAATTATGTTGCCCATACATGTGCCTGATATGATCTTGAAAAAGTGGTTTTTATACATGCCTACTAAAAATCAATTTTAATCATTTGGGCATTAAAAATAAATTATATATTTGTAAATTGGACTCAAAATAATTTATTTTATATTATTGAACTTTTTTAATATTTTAAGTTTAAGTACTTCAAATTTTTAGTCCAATTGTGACAAAGTTTTAAAAAAAAACACTTCCACTTTTTAACTTTCAGTAAACTCGGTTTCTTGCCCCTACCCTTCTCTACGGGGGCTTCACTTAGTGAACCTAGATCATAGCACATGCATTCATGGTATACTAAAGAATCCCCCTATTTTCAAAAAATATTTTCCCAAACTCCTTTTTTGTCACCCCCCCTCTAATACCCACACCCCTTTTACTATATAAACCCCCACCCCTCCCCCCTATTTAGGCAATATATTGCCTCCTTTTATTTCCCATTTTAAACCCCCCAATATGAATGCACATAGTATTGTATTTCCCCTTTAGTGAAGACCTTGTGCCCTTCTCCTTGTATTACCCTACATTAGAACCTACAAAAGAAAAATGATTGTGATATAAGTAAGAAAAAATAATAAATTATAATATAGGCATTAGCATAAATAATTAAAAATGTCATCAATCTAAAATTAAATATAAAATGAAGCATGGAGACGTGAATACGTTAAGATATTATTTTTTAGTGATACATACCTCATATATGTGTAAGTGGGCGTGTGTATGCATGCATGTATGTATACTTCTACACACATGCGTGCATGCATGCATACACATATATGTACATGTATGTATGTATGTATGTATGTATGTATATACACACACATACATACATACATATACATATATATACATGACATATAGACACATACATAGACAAATAGATAGATAGATAGATAGATATACATACAGACACATATGTATGTATGTATGTATGTATGTTGATACACAGTTATTTATAATTTGTACCAAGATGAAATAATACATTAATCTCTCTCTAACTATTATTATTCTTTCTATAATATATTGGGTCCCAAGTTTCTTTTATGGTATTATTCTTTTGAGACCAATAGGGCATAATCATAAAGCCAAACTATTTACCTGGGGCCTTGTATGGGAATGACCTAAATTCATTCTTATACCTACATCTATAGTCAATTTTCCTACATTCATGCCTATACCTACATCTATAGTCAGTCTTCCTACATACACTTCTTTCATCATTGCTACAACTTCACAAAATGGTAGTGCCACACATGTTAGTAGTGGGGGGTAATCCTTTTAATCAATATAGCTATGTGCTACCTTCAATCAATCTCCATTTTTTTCTCAACCATATCCTCCACCCACATAACATAATTTTTGACATACCTACCATATTACACCTTCAAATCCTCCATCACAATCCAATTTTTTGCCAATCCAAATCATCCGCTGAAGCTATCATAAACCGCTTGCTACAAAATGTTTCATCCTTACAATAATAATTGGCCAACATGACCTAATCCAAATTTACTATTCCTACATATGTTGTTGCTAGCTCATTTTCCATTGAGATCCTCAAACTCCACCTTCATTAATACATCAAAGCTCCCTATTTGGAGAATATAATGGACAAGGTAACCCCCACACTTATTTGAAAATATATTCTAGTTTACGTAATCACTTCTTATATGACTACAAAATACTTGCATAACTCTTCCTTCAATATTTAAAAGACAAAGATTTGGAATGGTTTTTCTCCTTGCCTAGATATTCAATTGGTACTTTTCAGAAATTGGAAGGTGCATTCATTCACCATTTTCAAAATAATTGTGATGAAAGAAAATAAGTGCAAGGGGCAATCACTAAGATGGATAATTAAATTAGGAAGCTTACACCTAAATTCCTCTCATACATTGGAAGGAATATGATCCATAGAGAAAAATTAGACTTAATCGCTAAGTGGATACAATGGGTTTTCTTTGCAATGGAGTTGAAAGATGACTCTGTAAATGGAAAATGAATAATGCAAGATGTAGGTAAATATTAGGATAAATGTGTATGGAGACAGATCACAAACTGTAAAACCAATTTTGAAACTAGTTTTGGATTTAATCTAAAACAACAACTTACTTGTGACCCAAATTTTAGTTTGAAATGATAGGAGGGTACGTGGCAATATGAATCACCAGAGGCCCTAGGAGGTGCCTAAGACCCAATTTTTTTTATGAAACTTATACCACTTGTAACTTGTTGTTAGATCTTCTTGTAGTTTTTTGAAACTGTGCTACATGTCACTTGCACATAGAAAAATGGAAAAATGGGTTTTTCCTTGTCAAAACCCTTTTTAGGAATTAACCTTGAAATCAAATTGAAATTTCATAAAAGGAAAAGCTTGTTTTTATTGGAAGAGGCTTGATAATATATTATACCTTCAAGTGTTGAATTGATCAAGAAGATGCTTGCAATTATTGTCTTGACCTTGGATCTAGGATAGGAAGACCATGGATTCCTTCACTATATTACCAACAAGTGTTGACCAGGGCTTTTCTCGACCATCATTCAAAACTATGCATAGAAAAAAAATGGCCATCGTGATTCCAAATAACACCAACTTGTATTATCCTCGAGGAAACATGTAGACAATTCTGCAGATCTGGTGAATCTTGGGAACTCTTTTCATGTAGAGATCATGAACCCAAAATTTCTAGCTCCCACAAAACATAGAAGAAAAAGGGGAAATACAAACATATTAAAAATTAATGTGGGTGGACTGTAATAGAGCCCATGGATTCTTCATTAGAAGGATAGATATGTAGCTGAAAATTCTAGATTGTGCAATAGAGTGTGATCATTTCTCTAAAAGGGAAACCTATTAATGTAGGGATTTTTTCCTTTAGGCTGAAATACAAATGTGCTAGAGGATTGAGGATTAGCCCTACTTGTAGTGCATTTGGATTATGCCCTAAGACCTTCTCAAAAGAATGATCATGCCTCTTATTTTTCATTAGCTATTTCATTTTTTCTTCTAGAAAGTTCTTGTCCTAATGAAAAAGAGAAGGTATGCCTTCCTATAATAAAACATCAATTTGTGTTCTCATTTTTAAAATAGAAAACTCTAGAGTCTTGAGGCAGTGATCAGTATAGGAAGAAACTTCTTCTCACTTTAGAAATTCTCTAGATTTTATCACTTCAAATCTTTGATCATCAATTATAATAGATAACAAAGTGCTCTCATCTTTCACACCTAATTTTTTAATCATATCATGGGTTTCAAACACCCTAGGAGCAATTATGTGTTGAGTATCATTCATAGAAGAAACCACTTCTACACTAAATTTCAAGGAATCCACAAGAAACTTGAAAGTGGGAACCAAGCTAAGTGTAGATGTTTCTATTTTGTTTGAAAAAGAGATATACGATTGTCAAACTAATAAAATACAGCTTACTGGAGATGGGGTAGCATTAGAGGTGTGTAGTTGTTAAATTATGGCATCCTCTCTTTGATGATTTCTTGAAGTGTGCTTGCTTCTCCTAGGGCATTTGATGTTTCTTGTCGAATTCTTGTTAATTCTTCCTCCCCAGCCTATAAGGTAGACTCTATTATTGTTGGTCCTATTTCTCAAGATCCATCTCATTCTTGATTTCCTGTATCTCCATCTGGAACTGATCCTCCTCTTGCAGGTCCTATTGAGCCCATGTTTACAAAAATATGCTATAAATGAGCTCTCTTTTTGCATTTTCCAATTTTTCTACCTTCTCTTGTAAATTCCTTTTTAGCACTTCTTTTTCTCTTATTTCTTCTCTTAACCATTCCTAAATATCAAACATGCACTGAGTGAAACCATTGTTTCCCCAACTTATCTTTTATTCTAGGTTCGTTATGCCTTTTGAGGCCTCCTCAAGTGATATCTAGGTTTGTGTTAGCTCTTATTCTTTGAGCTTAAATTTCAAATTAAAATCCTCTTTCTCTTTATTTGATGTCATCCTAGAACTCTCCAATTTAGCTTGGACTTCTTCTAGTTCTATTGTCTCTAACTACAAGTCTGCAAAAGTATTTTCATCTACCTCCTTTCTGAGTTGAGCACACTCTAGTTCAAAGGATTTTTCTTATGATCTATATCTTCCAGCACTGTCTTTGGCATTCTTCATCTCTTTTTCTTCCTTTTTCATCTTGCAAGTAAGCTTCAAATAATCGTATGTTACTACCCTTTGATATTCTTCCATTAGTTCCACTTTGTCATGAGGTGAGGCCAATTTGAGATCAACACCCACTGTATAGGTATTATATTCTTCTAAGAGCATCTATTTCTATAGTTTATCTTGCACATTTGAAACTCTAGACACTAGGGTTAATTGCTTAATTGTTTCATTGAATGGGAAATGATCATAGCGGTAGCTAGTCGATTTTCCTCTCTATTTTTCATTTTATGGGCTTTAAACAACCTAGCTTGTTTGATTACAATGAACTAGTTGTTAGTTATAGAGAGGACTGCATTTTTTTGTCCGACAAATGGAACACTCGAGGTAAGACTAATGGAAAAAATACAACTTTTGATTCAATTTGTGATCTAGGGGAAGCAAATTTTGGAAAATTCATATTGATTGGGGAAAATGGTGGGATTAACTATAAACCAAGTCTTACAAATGATGAAATTAAAGTTTCTTGAGTCGAGGATGACCAACTAGAAGCTAATAATATTTGAGACATTTGGGGAGTAGATGGTGGTGAGGTCATGTAATGCCTTACTAAGAAACCCTCAAAATGAAGGGTCAAACATGCACTAATGATTTTATTTTTAAACATTAACACAACCATCATAACATTAGTGTATTATTAAAGAACATTGCATAAGCATAAAAGGAAACATACAAAAATCATCACGCAATAGTGCACAAATAGAAGCCTTACAAGAACTTCCAAGGGTTCCATGAAAACCATAAACATCAACATAGAATGTACATTCACATTCTACAAGACACCTTGTGAGAGATCATAAAATGTCCCATGAACCTTAAAATATGGGACTAGACAATTGTCCATAGTCGACAATTGAGGAGACTAAGTATATCCTCATCATAGGAAACACTAGGTTCATTTTGAAACCCAATTGAAATATGAGATAAACTATGTCAAACCGTGACTAAAAATGAGAACTACATATATGAATATGCTCATGAGAACATAGGGAAACTAAATCTAACATTTATTTTTGCATAGACCCAGAGGAACCCTAAAGTTTCACAAATGCATAGAATTGGTTAAACATATGTACAGTAACAATAAATGCATGTGAAGAATCATTCTAACCAAAATGTACTCTATTCATTCTGACTACATGAGCCCATCACAATCATGGAAAAAAACCAAGGCCAACATCTTAAACATGTCGACATGACAACAATCCAAAAGTAGAGGTCACATAAGCTGAGGACCTCATGAAAACACCCAAAAATCAAACTTCAAATCTTGTGATTTTAGAAAAAACCCCATTGGTTCTCATAAGCACAACATCATGGAAGAAAACAAATAGCCTAATGGAAATAAATTTACATTTTCAAATACACAAATTCTTACAAGCCTAATTAGGCATCAAATGTGATAAATAACATGGTGAGAACTTAATTACACATCCCACAACTAAGACCAAAACAAGAAACAACCAAAATATTAAGAAATGAGTGATAAACAAGAGGCCCTACCTCTAAATGGAGAGAAAATTTTAAATAAAGATAAAATAATAAAAAATAGACATGCATAGACAAAACTCTCGACAAACCATAAAAATCCCACCATAGTTTGAATTAGCCACTGCCCACAAAAGTTAGATGTTTGATTCTCTTCCAACAAGAATAAAGAAAATTTCTCCCAAAAGAATTGGAGCAAATTCTCAACAACCAAATATGAGAAGTGAGTGAAAAAAAATCAACTTAAAATTTTAAAAACCTTTTTGAAAAGGCATTTTCCCAAATTAAACAATTAAATAAAATAATAAATGACTTACAACCAAATTAAATTCCCAAAGACACAACATTACAATAAATTAATTTCAATAATTGGACTATGCCCAAGGCACATCTTACCGGTGATAAAAGAGTCAACATTAAAGTATATCAATCAACATATAATAGGATATATTATAACTTAGATCACTACGAATCATCAATAATGCATAGATAGATATTGGTCTTTTACAATATGTAATGAAATCCAGGCCTTTTCTTGCATGACAGTCGAAAGGTAATAATACAAATTAGAAACTTGTTCCATCTATGAATGATATTGGCTAAGTATGAAAAATTTCCAATGTGGCTATCTCTTGTAACCACTGGTGGGGATAAAAATGTGCTCAAACCTATGAATCTAGGTGGATTATATGTCTAGTACCTATTCACCGAAACATGTGCACATCAAGTGTAGTTGTTCATAGTATAAATAGTCAAAGCACAAATATAAAATAATCCAAAATGCAACTAATGAATGGACACTTTAGTGACATAATCATTCGTATTTAGTTGAATGTTATGAAGCCACTCCTTTCATATAATCCTTAGTATGCATTATAATTAAATCAATTCATTAAATTAAATAATTTAAATAATCATTTTACGATATTTGAAATATATATTAGTGAAAACCATGAATAAGATATCCATCAACATGATAAGGCATAAAATCATAGATAATTAGTAATAACATCATGATAACATAATCAATGTTATTGAATACAAAATACACAAAATATCATCATACATATTCATATCACGTAACAGTAGGATCATCATGCAAATATGATCAAAATGGTAAGAACAAGTATAATCTAACATTTATGCCAGCAATGATACTGGTAAAACCAAAAGAAACTATTGTAACCAGAAGAATCCCACAATGCCAGTACAAGATCACATCATAAGAATAGCCACTATACATGAAAAGAATCTAGCTCAAATAAAAATTTAAAAAAAATGAAATGCAACCATGGGAGGCACTACAAGTCATTACATTTGAGGATAGTTCCATGGGGAACTAAATTGTAAGGAATACGAGTTTGTTGGATGATATTAGATTTGGATACTATTTATGTTGATATTCATGTTTTGTCACTGATGTCAACATATGTTTCTGTGAAGAGAACAGACTGGTTATTTGACTGGAAGAAGTGTACAGACACTATACGGATGATTCAGAATGATAAAAGACAGGGATATAGAGACATATGTGTGATGACCTTATTCCTAAGGTCATTTGACTTGAGGTCACATATTGGTAATGTTACAGATGATTTAGTGAAGACTGGTTTCTAGACTGTGACAGAAATGCTTGACAGAGAAGGTCTCTGTATTTTGTGTATATCTTATAGATGAAGATGTTTTAGAGTATGTGAGATTATGGGATGATAGAGGACACATTAAGGAATGTTTTTTATTGATAAATAGTTGTGAGAGTATTGGTGACGTCAGTTGTGGTGTGTATTCTGGAGGAGACCTATTTGGTGGCCAACTTCAGACATGTAGCATGTATTATGAATTTTGAGCCTAGATTATGTATCTTGGAGTATAATTGATGGATTTTAATTGATGTTTACTTGTTATAGGTACCATGTGTATCTTAGAAAGGGGTTTAAAATTATTTGTATATTGGGAAATCCTAATTGGTCGACCTAATTATTTATTTGTTTATTTGGAAAGCTCAATTGGCCGACCTAATGAATTATTGTAATAGGGTATATATATGAGAGATATTTTCTTTTGGAAATATGTGGTAGAGATTGAAAAGGTAGAGAAGTATGACAGTTGTGAGGCTTGTTGGTTTCTGGATGTAGAGAAGATTTTGTGATAAGAATAATTCATTGGAACTGACCAAGAAAAGACAATTGCTATCAGATAGTTCACTGGATTGTATATTTTCTATATACAGTTGTTTGGATTGTAAATCCTTGAGGGTGGCCTTAACCTTCTTTGGGCAGTGTGCCTGGGCAATGAGCCCACTATTACTCTTAACTCCTAACAAGGTCTGTCCTTTAACAGGGACTGTGTACTATAATGTTATAACAAGCTCCTAATAGGGCTAAATATTTGAATAGAGATACTATACTCTTAGTACAATATTTGTGGGTGCTAATTCCCACCGGGGTTTTACCTTTAACGGGGTTTCCTCGACAACAAGTATTATTTTATTGTGTTGGCATTTACTATGTTATCATTTGCATTGAATTTTTGGTTTATAAAGTTTAAAGTTTAATATTCTATATCACAACTGATTCACCCCCCTCCCAGTTGTGCTTGTGGATTTTTATTACTAAAAATTTGTATCAGAGCTACTGGTCCTTAGAGATAAAGTTTATCAACTTGAGGCGATCTTGAAAATGACTTACTACAGGAAGGATAGTCCAAAATTTGATCCTGAAAACTTTGACAGTTGGAAGAACAAGATGAGAACACATTTTCTATGTTTGGGAATTAACTACTGGATGATCACAAAAAAGAAGGAAAAGATAGTGACTGAGGATGAATTGGAGAAGGATACTGAAGATGATAAGAAGCTATTTTCATGTAATATGGTTGCAAGGGAATTATTGATCAACACACTTTCTGAAGGTGAATTCCTTGAAGTAAAAGACTTGGATTCTTCACATGAGATTTGGACAAGATTGAAAGCACTGTATATTGGAGATAAGTTTACTAAAAAGGAAAAGCTAAAAAACTGGAAGACAAAGATGGAATCAATGAAGATGAGAGACGATGAAAATATTAGGACATATGCATGAAGAATTACTGAGGTAGTTACTAGCATTAGAAACTCTGGAGGTACTTATAGTGAGGAAGAAGTGATTGAAAAGATATTCAAATCTTTGACACCTATAGAAAAAACTATAGTACAAGCTATAGAGGAGATTATACCTTTGACACCAACCTTCACTAGAGAGATGTTGATTGGTAAGATAACTAATTTTGAGGCCACAGAACTGGGAGATAGTTTACCTAAAGTAGATTCAGCATTCAAGGTGATTGTCCATAGAAATAAAAAGACCTTATCTGGAATTTCAAACATGAGCAATGGTGACTTGAGAGAAGAGATTTGAGACTATGTTGATGAATGGGAACAAATATAGGAGGAAGAAAGAAAGCTAGATGAAGTGGTAGCCCTGATTGTTAGAAGAGAAAAGAGAGGTAAGGGTAAATTTCAAGGCAAATTACCTTTGAAATGTTTTTCATGCAACAAGATTGGTCATTTTGCATCTCGATGTCCTACAAGGGTTCCAAAGCATAAACCTAATTTTTACAAATTTAAGTATTCAAAAGACAAGGAATGTTATTATGCTAGTGAAGGCGTATTTGATGATGATGATGATGGTGACTATGATGAAATTGGATATGTTTCTATTAAGGATGACGAGCCTATACATGAAGAAAAATCCTTAGTATCCCGTGTTGAAAAGAAATTTTAATGGGTTATAGATAGTGGTTGCTCACATCATATGACTGGATATAAAAATAAGTTTGTGAATCTGAAAAGATATGATGGTGGTGTTTTTAGATTTGGTGACAATACTCCTAAGCTTATCATTGGAGTTGGATCTATTTCTCTAGATGGATAGACTAATACTGACAATGTATTACTATTGATGGACTTAAGCATAATTTTTTGAGTGTTGGGAAGCTAGTGGACATAGGTTATCAATTGAAATTAATTTATGGGAAATGCTCTATTAGAAGAAAAATAGGAAACTTGATCACATCTATTACTAAATCTAGAGGTAATGTATTTTAATTGAACACATCTAAAGCTTCTTGTTTTATTGTGAAGGTTGATGACAGTTGGCTATGGCATAGAAGATTTTGTCATGTTAACTTTCATAACATTGTGAAGGAAAGTATGACTAATGTTGTAAGAGATCTACCTAAGATTGTGAAGCCATCTAACACTATGTGTAGAGAGTGTGTTATGGGGAAGTAGACTAGAAGCAGTTTTAAAAGAAAATATTATTCAGCAAAAGGGAAGTTGGATCTGGTGCATACAGATCTATGTGGTCCTACAAGAAGAAGATCTTATTATGGTGAGAGATACTTTATACTTTTTGTTGATTACTTTTCTAGAATGATGTGGGTTACATATTTGAGAGAGAAATCTAAAGCATTTGACAAATTCAAGTTATTAAAAGAAAAAGTTGAGAATGAATCTAGTTTGAAGATAAAATGTTTGAGATCAGACAGAGGTGGTGAGTTTACATTAGATTTATTTAATACCTACTATGAAGAGCATGGAATATATAGACAAAAATCTTCACCTAGGACACCACAAGAGAATGGGATAGCAGAGAAAAGAAATAGAAAAATATTATATGCTAGAAGAACTATACTGCTGGAAGGAAATGTATCACATGTTCATTGGAGGGAAGTTGTTGGTACTGCTATGTACACCTTGAACAAAAATCAAATTAGAGAAGGTACAAGTAAGACTCCTTCTGAACTATGGTTTGATCATACACCTACTGTAAAATATTTCATAATATTTGGAGGTAAATGTTATATCAAAAGAGATGATTAGATAGGGAATTTTGATGCTAGAAGTGATGAAGGAATTTTTCTTGGTTGCTCTACTAAGATAAAAGCATATAAATGTTTCAATCTGAGATTGAGAAAGTTGATTGAAAGCACCAATATGAGGATAGATGAAAATTTTCAGATTCAAGAAAGAATATATGACTGTGGTCAGATTGCAGAGATAAAAGAGGTCACTACTGAACCTAAAGAACCTTTGATGGTTGATAATGAGATTAAAGATGAGTTTATTGAGGTCACTGAGACTCCTAAGACTCTGAGGTATGTTAAGAAGAACCATCCTGAAGATCAAATTATTGGTGATGCAAGTAAAGGTATGGTGACTAGATCTAGAGTTAGAGAGGAAATTTGTTTGATTTCTCAAGTTGAACCGAAAACTACTAATGAAGCATGTAGAGATGAATCTTGGAATAAAGCTATGGAAGAATAACTTGAATAGATAAAGAAAAACAATACTTTGGAATTGGTTCCAAGACCTAAGAACAAAAATGTAATAGGAACTAAATGGGTTTTCATAAACAAGATGGATGCGGAAGGAACAATGGTAAGAAATAAGGCTAGACTGGTTTGTGAAGGCTACTCGCAACAAGAAAGAATAGACTTTGAAGAAACATTTTCTCTTGTTGCTAGGCTAGAAGGTGTGAGATTATTTCTTTCTTATGTTTCACATAAAGACTTTAAAGTATATCAGATGGATGTGAAGTCGGTATTCTTGAATGGAGATTTGGAAGAAGAAGTATACATAGAAAAACCTGATGGATTTCCTTTGATAGAAGATGAATGCATGGTCTATAAGTTGAATAAAGCATTGTATGGGCTAAAACAAGCACCGAGAGAATGGTATGCAAGACTAGACAAGTACTTACTTTGTCTTGGTTTCAAAAAAGGTAATGCAGACAGCAATTTATATTTAAGAGCTGATGAAGATGGAATCTTAATCATAGAAGTTTTGTTGATGATATCATTTTTGGAGGCAATGATAAGATGAGTAAGAAGTTCTCTAAAGGAATGGAAAATGAATTTGAAATGTCAATGATTGGTGAGATGAAATTTTTTCTTGGTTTGCAAATTAATCAGAGTAAGAATGGTATTTTTATATCTCAGACCAAGTATCTTAAGGAAATGTTGAAAATTTTTGGAATGGAAGATTGTAAACCTATTGGGACACCCATGGTGACTAGATACAAGCTGACTAGCAATGATGAGACTCAAAGTGTTTTTCAAACAAAGTACAGATCGATGATTGGTGATCTACAATATCTAACTCACAATGGACCATATATTTCTAATGCAATTGGAATTGTGGCAAGATAACAAGCAGATCCTAAAGAGACACACCTTGCTGCTGTGAAAAGAATTTTTAGATACTTGAAAGGAACAATAGAATATGGATTGTGGTATGAAAAATTAGATGACTTTATTTTGCAGGCTTATACTGATGTTGATTGGGTAGGTAATGTGGATGATAGAAAGAGTACAAGTGGTGGAGCATTTTTCCTTGGGAAAAGGCTAGTTTCTTGGTTAAGTAAGAAGCGAGACTGTATTTCTCAGTCTACTACTAAATCAGAGTATGTTACTGCTGCAATAAATTGTACACAATTTGTTTGGATGAAACAAATGTTGAAGGACATTGGAATAATTTTTGAAGAGCCAGTGGTTATCCATTGTGATAACACTAGCACAGTGAATATGTCAAAGAATCATGTAATGCATTCAAAGACTAAACATATTTTTATTAAGTATCATTTCTTGAGGGAGAAGGTAGCAGAGAAAGAGATTAGATTGGAATATATTAGCACAAAGGAAAATATAACAAGCATATTTACCAAGCCTTTGCCAAAATATGCTTTTGAATATTTCAGAAGCATGCTTGGGGTGAGAACCTCTCTCAGTGATAATTAATTGATGCATACATGTATCATTCCAATGGCTTTCAGAGCTATATCATTATCTGGACTTGATGTATGGATCTACTCCTCAGGGGGAGTGATCGTAGGAACATTATGGAACAGATTTGGGTGATTTTTGACCTAGCTATTGGACATGAATATTTGAAAAAGCTACACCTTATAGAAGATTATAGTTGAGTTATGTCACCCTTTGCCATTGCTGGCAAAGGGGGAAAGATTCTATGTGAAAATCCCTATTGTTTTGGGGAGATTTGTGTTGAGGATATTGAGAAGATTGTATTGAGAGAGAGTACTTTTTGGGTTGATGGATTTTCCCATATGTTTCCATCAATGCCAAAGGGTGAGATTGTTGGATGATACCAGATTTGGATACTATTTATGCTATTGATATTCATGTTTTGTCACTGATGTAAACATATTTTTCTGTGAAGAGAAAAAACTGGTTATTTGACTGGAAGAAATGTATGGACACTGTACGGGTGATTTTGAATGATCGAAGACAAGGATATGGAGATGGTCATTATTGGATGGTTTTATTAGTTATAATCATATTAGGATTTCTCTTGAGGATAAAGATAAAACCACATTCACATGTCCTTGGCAAACTTATGCCTATTATGTTCTTCCATTTGGCCTTTGTAATGCACCAACAACCTTACAAAGAGTAGTCATCAGTATATTCTCTGATATTTCACATGACTGTATGGAGATATATATGGATGATTTCACCACATATGGCACTACATTTGAGGAATCCTTAACCAATTTAGGAAAATTATTTCAAAGATGTGAGGAATATAATCTATCCCTAAAAAGTGAAAATACTTTATGATGATGCAAGAGGGAGTAGTGTTAGGCCATTATATCTCTCAAGCTGATATTCAGGTAGATTCTTCAAAAATTGAAGTCATTTTTAACCTTTATATTCCTACAAAGAAAAAATATGTTAGAAGCTTCATGGGTCATGCAGGATATTATAGGAGGTTTATCAAAGACTTTAGCAAAATGCAAGGACCACTATATACTTTGTTGACCAAAGATGCAAAATTTGATTGGACAAAATCTTGTAAAGAAGCCTTCATGTAGCTTAAGTCATTCCTCACTCAAGCACCAATACTTAGGGGACCTAATTGGTCACTTCCCTTTCACATGCATACTGATGCATCAGATTATGCCATAGAAGTTGTTATCATTTTTTGTTTACACTAAATTGATAATTTGACTAAGTGTTTTGCATTGGAATTTGAGTTTCAAAGTTGTTGTTTAAAATTTCAGAATGGCAAAGAATTCAAAGAAATAAAAGTACAAGTTCAATTTTGCAATTGAAAATATCTGAACAAGCGCATTAAAGCTTCTGAACTTAAACAGAAAGGGGAAAGTTTGTCTACATTTGCAGAATTATGAATATCAAACAGCATGCTATGGTATAATATTCAGATTCTTTAAGCTCAACAATAAATGAAATAAATTGCTTGCATTTCAGTAAATGAAAATACAGATTCAGATTTGCCACAAAAGCAGTGGTTACTATAAAAATGAAGAAAAGTACATTTCAAAGTTATGAAATGATAAACCACACACCCCGTGGTTTTAGGTGCTAATGCATGCAAGCATTGTCAACTTCTAAGAATTGAAC
>MU223425.1:2577373-2592692 GCA_018584345.1 Thuja plicata
TAGGAAATATTGAAATAATTGAATTAATTAAATTAATTACAATTTGATCAAGGAAATTGATTTGAATTGAAAATATTCCAAAGCATTGATTCAAAAATTTGATAAATTGATAAAATGATAAATGGGGGCCAAAAGTCTAGGCGACCATTTTAGGGTGCATACAGTTACTACTATAATCAATTGGGACACCATGCAGAGAGATGCCCTGAGAAGAGGAACAACAACAACCAAGGAGAAAGAAGAACACAACTCATTCAAGAGGACAAGCAAGAAGAGAATGCAAATTCAAGGGACTTAGAACCAGAGGAAGGAACATGTTTAATGATGAGACAAGTCTTCCTTCAAGTACCACAAATCCAAGAACCTCCTCAAAGGAAGAATCTTTTCACAACAAAGATCAAATGCCCTGGAAAGGTATGCAATTTTCTTGTAGATTCTGGTTCAACTAAAAAATTAGTATCTAGTGAAATGGTTCAAAAATTAAATCTTCCTAAGAAGCCACACCCTTTCCCCTATCATGTCTCTTGGATAAAAAAAGGTCAACAAACCTTAGTAACTAAACAAGCATGGATAGAGTTCTCTATAGAAGACTTTAAGGATAAGGTACTTTGTGATGTTGTTGAAATGGATGCCTCCCATATCCTTCTAGGAAGACCTTGGCAATATGATGTAGATGCCACACACCATTGTAGGAATAACACCTACTCTATCACTAAAGATGGGAAAACCTTCACCATGAAACCCCTACCTGATACTAAAGCAGAGAAAGAGCCTATTGTCATCACTTTGGAGGAAAAGGAAATGTTGAAAGTGTTGAAGGATCCTAAAACTGAAGCCTTTGTCCTAATCTCCAAGCCTAAGGATAGTATAAGGTCTGATGATAAAGATCCTATACCAGATGAAGTCAAGAATTTGATAAAAAAATATAGTGATGTCATTGCAAGTGACTTACCCACAAGCCTTCCTCCCTTAAGAGATATCAATCACCAAATAGACCTAATACTTGGTTCCTCCTTACCTAACAAGGTCTCATACAAGATGAAACCTATTCAGCATGCAGAGATTGCAAGACAAGTCAGTGAACTATTAGAGAAGGGATTAATTCAGAAAATCCTCATTCCATGTGATATCCCATCAGTTTTAGCCCCTAAAAAGGATGGCAAGTGGAGGTTGTGTACTGAAAAAAGTGCCTTAAACAAAATCACTATAAGATATAGGTTTCCCATTCCAAGAATGGAAGATTTTCTTGATCAACTAGGCACTGCTTGTTACTTTACAAAAATTGATTTAAAATCAGGCTATCACCAAATCGGGATAAAGCCCGGTGATGAATGGAAGATAGATTTTAAAACAACTGAAGGTTTTTTTGAGTGGCTTGTTATGCCATTTGGTTTGAGCAATGCTTGTAGTACATTGATGAGACTCATGAATGAGGTCTTCATTGATTTTATTGGAAATTCTATAGTCATATATTTGGATGACATTCTGATTTACAATCATAGCAAAGAGGAGTATCTTGACCATGTTGAGCAATTTTTGAGGAGACTCCATCAGAAAAAGTTAGTGATTAACTTGAAAAAGTGTATGTTCATGAAGAAGGAACTAGTTTTCCTAGGGTTTTTCATCTCCCAAGGCACCCTCCAAATGGATCTAGAAAAGGTTGAAGCAATTGTCAACTGGCCTCCACTAAAGAACCAAGGTGATGTTAGAAGCTTTCAAGGCTTTGCAACTTTTTAAAGAAAGTTTATTAAAAAAATTAGTCATGTTTGTGCTCCTATGTTGGACACCATAAAGGGTGGAAAAAAGACCAAATTTGAATGGACAAAAGAAGATTCAGATGCATTCCAATATCTCAAGAATAGAGTGGCCCAATACCCAATCCTAGTGCTCCCTAACTTCAATAAGATATTCACTGTTGAAACAGATGCAACCAACTTGGCAATAGGTGCAGTCTTGAGCTAAGAAGGTAAGGCTATAGCATTTTTCTCAGAAAAATTAAATGATACAAAGAAGAGGTATTCTACATATGATTTAGAACTCTATGCAATGGTACAAGACCTGAAAAAGTGGAGACACTACTTACTCCCTAAAGAATTCATTTTTTATACTGATAACCATGCACTGAGTTTCTTGAACAATCAAGAAAATCTTGGAGTCAAACACATCAAATGGATGGAGCAGTTGCGGGCCTATACCTTCAATATAAAGCACAAAAAGGAGGTAGAAAAAAAATTGGTTGATGCCCTAAGAAGAAGGGTTGGATTGGTTGAGTAAATACAACTTTAGAGTGTAGGGATTGACTCCCTAAAACACCTATATGCAGATGATCCAGAATTTGGAGAAATTTTTTAAGTATGCACTAAGATGATAGGTAAATATCATACTGATTTTTCTGATTTTCTAATTCAGAATGGACTCTTGTTTAAAGGTGCTCAATTATGCATACCTAAATGTTCCATGAGGAAAAATATTATAAAGGAAAAATAATATGGTGGTTTAGGAGGTCATTTTTGGATAGATAAAACCACAGATTTAGTGAAAAGAAGTTATTTTTGGCCAAGAATGGGGAATGAAGTCAAGAAATTTGTAGAATCTTGTACTATCTTCCAACAAGAAAAAGGTGTATCTGCTAACCAAGGACTATACCAACCCCTACCAGCTCCCTCTAGGCCATGGGAATAAATTTCAATGGACTTTGTAATGGGTTTGCCAAAAACAAAACAGGGTTATGGTAGTGTTTTTGTCATAGTGGACAGATTTAGCAAAATGGTGCATTTTGTTCCTTGCAAGAGCACAAATGATGCTTCACATATAGCACACCTATTCTTTAAGGAAGTGGTTAGAATCCATGGTCTACCACAAACAATAGTCTCTGACAGAGATGTCAAGTTTCAGGGTCAATTTTGGAGGACACTCTTCAAGAAATTGAGCACCAATCTGACTTATATTCTAGCATACCACCCACAAATAGATGGGAAAATGGAGGTGGTAAACAGATCTCTTGGGAATCTCCTAAGATGCCTTACAAAATAGTACACCCAAAGTTGGGACATGATTTTACCTCAAGAAGAGTTTGCATTTAATGATTCAATGAACAAGTCTACTAGAAAGACACCATTCCAAATTGTATATGGACTTCATCCAAAAGGTCCATTAGACTTGGTGGAGTTACCCTCTAAATGCAGAGTAAGTGCACAAGGAGAGGAATTGGACAAACTAATATCTAAAGTGCAGACAGAAGTGAAAGATTCCCTACAATAATCCACCATGAAATATAAAGCACAGGCAGATAAGAGAAGGAGAGAGATCAATTTCAAGGTTGGAGATAAGGTATGGGCATACCTAAGGAAGGAAAGACTACCTAATGGCAGATACTCAAAGTTACACATGAAGAAATTTGGACCATGCACCATCCTCAACAAGATAGGTGAAAATGCATATGAAATTTCCTTGCCTCCTACTTTACTGATTTATCCTATTTTTAATGTTTCAGACCTCACCCCTTTCAAGTGTGCTTCAGATGTTAGTAATGTGCAAGATCCACATGATGAGGATGATGGAGATTATGTCACAGATCTCTCACAAAGCAAACCAATGGAGTTAGACACAATTTTGGAATCCAATGTGTTGAAGAAAACAAGGAACCATAAGTACATGTAGTACTTAGTGAAATGGAAAGGACTCCCTCCAGTAAATGCTACCTAGATGACAGAGGACCAGATCAAACAACATGGAACCACTGTTGACCAGTTAACCTCAACTGGGAAATTGAGTTCAAATCTCATGGGGAGTATGGTGAAGGAGAACCCTAAATGAACCAAGTGTTCCTATGGAACTTATTGTTTCCATCAAGGTCCTAAGTGAACTCTAGTAATGTTAGAACCATGGGTTATTCATTGGACTCCTTTGTAAGACCATAGTTCCAAGATTGGCATCCTATGAGCCCTTGGTCAAATATTGGTCAATGATTGGCCAAGACCCTATTTTTAGGTTTTTTTATTTTTTTTATGCTTTGGATCCACTAGGTATCACAAAAATAAGGTTGAGACCAGATTTTGTCATCAAATTTGCAAAATTGCAAAATATGCTCAAAATGCTCAAAAGTTGTCAAGCAACTTTTGAGCAAACATGACAACATTTTGTCAAAGTTTGTAAAACAACTCCCAAATGGCTAGTTGGTTCAAATTTTTTATGTAACCATTTGGAGTGCCTAAAAATCCCTCATAGGTGGGTGGTAGGCTTAACTTGATGTAATTTTTGGCAAAATCAATAAAGAAACTACCATTTCCTGCATTCTCGAGCAACAATCTATTTGTACAGTTGGGTACAGATCCATCTAAGGGATATAACAATTGAATAAGGTAATCCCATGTGTTATCCTCCTTCGCCATTTGGTTTCATGATCTAATACCTCTCCTACAGAAAGTTATCAAATTTTCATTCTTCCTACCCTAGATTTTAAGCCCTAAATCAGGGTTCGACAAAGTATTGAGTGTATTTATCATTTCCACCATGGGAATTCAATGACCCTTGGTGGAAAGCATGTTTTCATGATTTTATTCAATAATTTTCAGGATAGGTTCACCAAAGTGCAGGGAGATGGGCTTGCCATGATGCCCTAGGTGTATATTGCTATGTATGCACCATTCACAGAATTAGGACAATCATCATAAATCCTATTTGGGGATTCATCAAAGGCCCTAAATCTGTGGAGGAGAAAATTTTACACACCCTCACATAATCCAATAATTATTTTGGGAATTGGATGTATAGAAAAGGTACTTGTAGTACAAATGTAGGCCTAATTAGCCCTAATTGCAGAAGCATTTTGGTGTGTCTTCTTGTCTTTCCTTCACCTTCATGTTTTGGTGCTTAATTCTAAGATCTTAGGCAATAAAGGGTGTCTAAATCCCTAATCCATTCTAGGGGTTATGAGGAATAATCTTGTTTAGAAGAAAATACCCTTCGGAAAAAGGCTACAAACCTAGTGTTGGATTTGTGAAGCAACTATGTCTCAAAAGTTGCAAAGGATGAAAAGAACCATTAGGTCAAGTTGTTAGGGACCTAAATAGGCCATATCTTTGAGTATAGGTCACCCATGGTCTTGAAACTCACTTCATGGGGTATTTTTGATAATTTGGGGATAGAGTGCTTAGTGGCCAACCATGGTAGTTGGTGTTTGAGGCTTGGTGAGACCTAGTGAGCAGGTTGCCCCTTAGGGTTTGGGTTGTGATAACCTTGGACCAAGAATTTTCCACACTTTTGAGAAGTGTGAATCACTTTCCCTTTTGAGTTGGGAATTGAAGGGGTATATTTCCCTATTGAGCCTTTGAAGGCTTCCGACTACCCACTCTGCATCATATACTTTCCATAATTGTAAGTTTAATTATATAAGTTTAGAAAAAATAGAGGTTTTTTTCAAGAAGAGTGGAAGTTGCAGAAGGAATTGATGTCAGTGGTAAAATCAAAGCTTGTTGGAACTGCATTTAAAAAACAAAATTACAAAGGTTTTAAGTGGCAGAGAGTTGGTCATTGAGTTCTTGTGGAATTATTGGAATATTGTTTGCAGAGGTTGAAGAAGTCACCATGTCGAAGAAGAAATTATATTTTTCCATTATTATATACAAGGAAAAACATGATAAACACCATCAGTTTATGCTACACTAATAGACAGGGAACAACACTACCTGATGCCAAGGTTACCGATACTACCAAGTACAAAGCATCCCGACAAACACTATTTAGTGTTACCCAATGACAAAAAGGACAAGGGAACCCGACGAGTAACCAATAGTGAAACCTAAAAAAAAAATCAAAGAGTGGAACCCAACAGATGAAGGGAACCCAAAAAATTAGTTCAATGAAGGAACATCGACAGACTTTTAGTTCACACCAATGATCAAGAACTGACAATTAGTTACATCCCGCAAAAAGTGGATCTGACTTTCCACGTCAGATAAATAACTGAATTTTTATATTTAGCTTCTTGATTTGCTTTAAATCCATTACGTGAGGAGAAAGAAATGTATATTATTGTTTTTATCAGTTTAACTTTTTTAAAACATGCAAACTAAAGGATCAAGGTCAAGTTGTATACCTTGGATCTAGAGTTAACATTGTAATGTGTGATTCTAGAATAGGTCAAATACTTGTATAAATAGATGTTCAATCAATTATGAAAAAAAAATTTATGATGATTGTAGCCACAGAAAGCATCTAAGGATCAGACAAGATAATTCATGCAATAAAACAGACAAAGATCAAATCAATTGTCAAGAACAGAACACAGGCTACCGATGAGTAGGAAAAGGTATTAATCAATCACTATAGGTTATACATATACTGTGAGATTTAAAGGATCTGTAATCAGAAATTATAGATTGCATAAAGTCAGGTCAAACATATTGTACACATTCTAACAAGTGGGGTACACTTAAGAAATCCTTTCAAGGAAGGTGGACTTAACAATCTTATTGTAAATCTCTTAACCGAGTGCACACTTTATTAGTTTTGCTAAAAGCTATTAATAGAGTAGATCCTAATAGGTCTCCACATTAATACTCCTAACAGGGTAGATCAACATAAGTGATCAATTGTAAGCCTTTACCAACTCCCTTCCAATCTGCAGATAGTGAAGTTTTGTGGGTGCCATCCCCACCACAGTTTTTACTTCCTAACAGGATTTTTCTGCGATATCATATCTTGTGTTATGTGTCTATTACTTTCATGAATGTTTCTATGAATTTTGCATATAATTAAGTTTATGAATTAATACTACATGCATAAGAAAGAACATCAGATATGGTTGGTAATACAGTAAAGATTGTTTACTAATGATGAAAGGTGAAAAGTGTTAAAATTTTTAGAGGTACTGATTCACCCCTCCCCTCTCAGTACTACTTCCCATTATTCCCAAAAATTGGTATCAGAGCTAAGTCTCTTCTTGAAAAGATTAAAGTCTTAAGAGAAAATATCATATAGTGGAGAAGTACAAACTTGATAAAAATATTGAGAATAAAATCTTGAAATACAGATGTTCTATGAACAGTATAAAGAAGCTAGAATCAGTATGAGACAGCTACTGGATGAAAGAAAGAATATGGCTTCTCGCTATAATCAGACAGATTATCTTGAGGAAGAGATTCCATATTTCTTTGAGTCTTCAGGATCAAATACAAGGAAGGCATCAAAAACATCAGAAGAAAGCATCACAAGCCTAACTGAAATCAATCTACATCTAGTTGGACAAGTCAAATCTCTGCAAATTGGTCAAGAGACATAGATGGTAAGAATGAATGATGTTATGAACAATGCAAGGTAAGATAAATGAGAAAGAACTCTAGCTATTGATGATAGAAGAAAGATCATAGAAAAGCTACAAGAAAAGGAGTCTGAGATACAAGGACTTACAGAGAATCACCATGAGGTAACTAATCAGATTATTCTTATGAGTCAAGAAGCAAAAAGAATGAATTTGGAACTCATTAAAAGAATAAATATTATCGGTGAACTAAGAGAAGAGAATGAAAAACTAAAGCATGAGGCTAGAATTCAACAATAGCATAATGACATGATTAAGAGATTTGAAGAGAGTACAAAAAGGATGAATGAATTCTTGAATGCACAAAGAAGACCCAACACCAACACTCGACTAGGGTACACGGAGCATGGAGAGTCATCAAATGAAGCTGATCCAAAATATCCCTACACCAATCCTAGACCAAGAAAGATGACATACAATCATAGTGGAAAGAAAGGCCACACCTCAAATGTTAGTAGGAGCAAAGAAAAAGGTATTCCTAAATCCACATTTACATTTATAGGACATTGTTATAATTGCAGCAAGAAAGGACATAAAGCACATGAATGTAAATCAAAGGTGAAAGAACCAAAGAAGGAAACCTATATGGACAAGTATTGTCCCACCTAAAAAATGCATGGGCACACATCTCTTGAATATAGGAAGAAGAAAATTGAAGCATGGAAATCCAAAAATGAAGAAAATACATATAAACCAAGAAGAGTCGGTAATTCATATGTTTGGGACTACAATACATGGATAAACTGCACATCATGTGGTAGATATGGTCACATTGCTGCAAACTGCATGAGATTATGGACCAAAAGGTCTAGAGGCTAGACCAACCTGGGAATGGCATGTTTGCACTGTCATAAGGTTGGACATCTAAAGAAGGACTGCAGAGACCGAATAACAGAAACTACAACTTTTACAAATGGTAACAACATTGAAGACATCAAGAAAATGAGAAAGCAAATGTGGAGGAAAGCTTCAACCATTGTCGAGGAAGTTGGACCAAGCAATGTAGTAGGTGACACCTCATCTCATGGATCTAGTGACATCACCACCCCTGCCTAAAGAAGAACAAGAAAGTATGGAATTGCATTACACCAAGTCATATTTTGCATCAGTTCCATTTTACAAATTGATAGATAGTAAAAATCTACATGAATAAAGATGCATGTTATGTTACTTGTTACAATTCTGAGAAAACAACCCTGTCGGTAAACACGTACCAAAAATCATCAATGAATATAAAGGATGAGATGTTTACACTTGCTAAGAATTTTCGGTCAACACATAAAAGGGCTAAGTTGCTAATGTAACCCGACACCCGTCGGTAAGGAAGCAAAGTCACAAAGTTGTATTGAAACTACATCGAGATCCGTCAGTAAAAGAAACAATCTTAACAGCCATCCTAAGCATCCTACCAACACTAAGAATGTTATTTGAGAGTCTTCCTGATGAAATCCATCTTCATGACCCGATGAGTTGTTGAGCATTTATGACAAACTTAGGAAAAAAGTCTATAAATACTCGACGGGAGCACTTCATTCTACACATGTGATTTGAGTAGAAAGAGCAGAGCGAAGACAAAGTGATAAGAGAGAATTTAGTAGAGCAACCTTGACTTGATCCAATGCACTCCAAACAGATCACTCACCAACCACATGGATTGAAGTAAGTACCAAGCGCACTGAAGAACTATGTTGTTATTTTTGGAAAAGCCCTAAATTTGAAATACGATGGCAACCAATTCAAGAACTGTAAAGTTGAAGAATGATAAGAAGAATGTCATTAAATTGATCAAGAATAGTACTTGTGTGGAACCCAAATACAAGATATGCCTAGAGATTGCATCGCAACCCAATGATTCTGGTGCATTTTCAAAAACTCCACCTAGGGTTTTGCTGATAGAAGATGTAAGGTCCTACATTCACTGCAAGATCGCTGAGATAGGTGATCTAGAGATAGATCAAGCTTAAAATAAGTTATTTGATGAACAAGATGGAAACCTAAAATAAGAACACAAGCATCTACAAGTAAAAGGGATAAAAAATTCCCTATATTTCCCAAGGGTTTTCAAAACTGACTGGATTAGGCTAGTTTTGAGCAGAATGCACGACCAGAAGTTATGGTTGGATGAACCTAAGTAGATCACAAAGGATGTGTTACATGTTGTAACTAGTTACCCCATAACTAAAAAACCTAAGGCTCACAAGCATCCCTCTCGGCCAGAAGTTGAAAAACTCACCAATGTTGTATGGGATAATAGAGGACTTAAGGTGAACACCATCACCGATGAGGAACTGAGGTTCAGTGCATGTGTGATTGGTTACAAAATATTCCAAGCAAGAAGGCTAAAAAACATATCATCAACAGTAGTAAGAAATCTTACAAGATAGTCACAAAGGGAATACAAATGGATCTATGTGAGATCTTGTTAAAGCAACTTGATGAGAATATGACAACAATCAGGTCTGCAAAGACAAACACATGTAAGTTCAGTTCACTTATCATGTGTATATTCTTTTATTTTCAAGAACACTTTCTTTCATTTGGCAAAGTGAAATGGGACACTACCAAACTAGTCACATTGCAGAATAGTGACCTTATCAAGTCACTAGGTGACAACTTTGATTCATTGATGACTGAATACTTCCTTGACTTCAAGGAAAAGATGATGGAAAGAGTGAGGATCCCTGAACATTTGATTGAGAAGCATAGGGATGAAATATGTTTCATGGTGGATACAAATTTCACTCACATTAAACCAGATGTACCGAGGACAGCCTGGTTAGCACCTCTTGACTATGAGATAAACATAGATCAAGCTACAAATGTAATTGATGCATTGATAAATGAGCCACTTGACAGTAAACAACCAAGATTTGGAACATATGAAGAGGCCAAGTCCAAGATAAAATCACGCCCAGTAATCAAGAAGACTGTCAATAAGAAAAACAAGATGGTTAAGAATCTTGAAAAGATGATGTCGGTTAATGAGGAGGAGAAAGAACAAATAGAGGAAACTCAGGAATAGGGTACCATCGGTAAAGAGCAACATGAGCAAGAATCAAATTCTGAGGCCACTAAATCTAACACACCTCCACCTCCTACCAAGAAACTAAGAACCACAGTGGCTCAGACAATAAGAAGTCAAACTGTAAAAGCTACTAAACCTCTCAAGAAAGGTCAAGTGAGGACCTATAAGAGGAAGAAACAAATAGAGAAGAAAACTATGAAACAAACACCTACCAAAAGGAGGAAAATACTAGTCAGGACCAAAGCTGACATAGAAGATTCAAAAGAGGATGAGCCTGATGTAGAGAAGAAAAGCTCATCCTCTAGAACAATGGATGAAATTTCCAATTCAATTTCTACAACCAGTACAATGACTGATAGGTAAATAAGACAGTGGGCAAAACTTGAGCCAAAGGATCAACATAAAATACAAGATGCAATAATCAGGGCAATGGTCAAGTTCAAATATGTACCATTCGAATTTGTCGATCAAATACCCAAAGAACTAGGTGACAAAATTTCACAACAATGGTCATATGCTCTACACATAGAAAAGGAAGCAAGGGAGAGGGTACTTGTCACACTCATGCCTGCCGAATCAAAGATGGAAGAGATCAAAGAAATAATGAAAAAGTACTCAAGTAAATTTTTAGCAAAGGTAAGAGCTTACAAAGTGCTATAGGATAAATTTATAGAGCTGCACAACATGACCGAGGCCAAATAGAGACAAATCCTAGATCTACCTGCAGATTCAACAAGTTATGAGAATCAATTACTTCTCACGAACACACCTTATGTAGAGGAGAAAAAATATAAAGCAAGTCCTAAGTACATTGCTTTGGATAATGTAGATAATAATGAGCCCATTGACTTAGACAAAGTCATGGATGATATTGACATTCAAGACATCACTCATTATGACTCTGATAAAGATCCATAGAAAGAACATGATTTCATTTTCATATATCTTAAGGATCAAAAAAAGAAACAAGAATTGGAGACAAAAAGGAATAAGGACATGTATGTTGCTGATGAAATATGGCCAGACACTTCCATTATTGACATCACAGGTCTAGACCTTGCAGATCAACTACAAAAAGATGAAGATGTCACTGCTCAACAAGATCAAACCAGTGAGCATGACACCACTCTAGATGCAGTACAGGCTAGCACACAGAATAATATGCTAGTAATGATGAAGGCCATCAATCTGCTAGAAGGAGATGAAGAGTCAAATGCAGTAGATACAATTATACCCAATGACAAGGGTGATGTTGAGACAAAGAATACCATAGATTAACCAAAGGATACAACTGCAGATCAAGATGCAACTGATAATCAGCAAGACAAGTCTATTGATCAAAATAAAGATGTAAAAAAAGTAGAAGAGGACAAGCAGAAGGAAGAATCAAAGACAGATGAATAGGAGAAGAAAATAGAAGAGAAATCTACAGAAATACCCAAGGTTGATGGAGAGACATCTTCACCAAACCAACAGGTGAACCCCGAGCAGAAAACACAAGAAGCTTCATCTACAAAGCCTTCACCAAGTGCCTCTGAGAAGACAAATGAACTTGCAATGGTAGTTCATACATCTGCCTCTACCCAAATCTCAAGGAATAAGAAGAGAAAGAATAAGAATCCAATTACTCTGGATTAAATAATTGAGATTCTAGTATGTGATCCTAGAACATTGGATCCTACTGATTCAACAAATTATGCAAGACTTTGTGAAAGGAAATCCATGCATAAGTTGAGAAAAGCCACCAAGGAAGCAAAGGTACTTGAAGTTGCATGAGGAATACTTTAGCAAATTATACCTAATATAGACATTGATCAAACAACCCCCATGCTTGATCAATTAGTGGTTCTCACTGATGTAATCACATCTTAGAACATAGATGTTGAGAAGGCTATGGAGGCTAGACTTGAGAAGAAGTATGAATTCAAGTTAGTAGAGAAGATAAGCCAAGAAGTGGCACTACAAAAGGTGAAGCTTTCTGAATTGGTAAGCACAGTAGACCCAATAATTTTAGAAGCAATAGCCTTAATACAAAAATTATGCACATTAGATCAACTCATGAAGGAGTATACCAACAAGATAGCACAGATAGATGTTGATCTTCAAACAAGTGCACAAAGTCTCACAAATAGTAAAGAGGCAATCAAATTGCATAATGAACAACTAAAGCAAGCTCAGAAGCTGAGACAAGACATACAAATTGCAAAAACCAAGTTCAGAGATGAGGTAAATGAGCTTCAAGCTCAACTCTTACCGACACTCTCATTACTACAAAACCATATGACAGAGGCAAGAGCACTTACTGCCACCCTAGAAATGTCTATCCTGGACATCATTTATGATATGCATGCCAAATTGGGCTAGAGCACATGGCACTAGAACTCCTCAAAGAAAAATGGGAGAAAATGATCGACGATATCAAGAACACTCACTCCCACATTCTTGACACATTGTAAGTTACACATTTTTAACAACTTATAAGTTTTACATTTTTGTCATGATTATCAAAAAAGGGGGAAATGATATGTACAGTCAATCAGTAAAAGGGGGAAATAAAAGGAAGAAATGATATGTATAGTTAGTCATTTGAAAGAGGAAAGAACAAAAAGGGGAATGTATAGTACAGAGGCAAGTATACATGTACATATACTTATATTATACCAATGCATATAGTTAGGGGGAGTCATATAATGACAAGGATATATACATGATGTACATACTAAACACTTTAATATTATGCAAATATCAGTTTTTGATACTAATGTCAAAGGGGGAGATTGAAGACATTATATTTTTCCATTAGTATATACAAGGAAAAACATGATAAACACCATCAGTTTATACTACACTGATAGACAGGGCACAACACTACACGACGCCAAGGTTACTGATACTACCAAGTACAAAGCATCCCAACAAACACTATTTAGTGTTACCCGATGACAAAAAGGACAAGGGAACCAAACGAGTAACCAATAGTGCAACCTGATGAAACAATCAAAGAGTGGAACTTGACAGATGAAGGGAACCCAACAAATCAGTTCAATAAAGGAACACTGATAGACTTTTAGTTCACACTGACGATCAAGAACCGATAGTCAGTTACATCCCACAAAAAGTGGATCTGACTTTCCATGTTAGATAAATCACTGAAGTTTTATATTTAGCTTCTTGATTTTTTTTAAATCCATTATGTGAGGAGAAAGCAATGTATTTATTATTATTTTTATCAGTTTAACTATTTAAAAAATGCAAACTAAAGGATCAAGGTCAAGTTGCATACCTTGGATATAGAGTTAACATTGTAATGCGTGATTCTAGAATAGATGCTCAATCAATTATTAACATGTTGTTCAATGATGATTGTAGCCATGGAGAGAATCTAAGGATTAGACAAGAGAAGTCATGTAACAGCACAAACAAAGATCAAATCAGTTGTTAAGAACAGAACATAGGCTACCGACGAGCATGAAAAGGTATTAATCAATCACTATAGGTGATATTCATATACTGTGAGCTTTAAAGGATCTCTAATCAGAAATTATAGATTGCATACAGTCAATTCAAACATATTGTACACATTCTAACAAGTGGGGTACACTTAAGAAATCCTTTCAAGGAAGGTGGACTTAACAGTCCTATTGTAAATCTCTTAACTAAGTGCACACTTCATTAGTGTTGCTAAAAGCTCTTAACAGAGTAGATCCTTACAGGTCTCCACATTAATACTCCTAACAGGGTAGATCATCATAAGTGATCAATTGTAAGCCTTTACCAGCTCCCTTCCAATCTGCAGATAGTGAAGTTTTTTGGGTGCCATCCCCACCACATTTTTTACTTCCTAACAGGAGTTTTCAGCGATATCATATCTTGTGTTATGTGTCTATTACTTTCATGAATGTTTCTATGATTGTTGCATATGATGACATGTAACTGATTGAATGTTTGATAATTTTAAGTTGAAGATGATGCAAAACATTAAACTAGTTAGTGGTTTGTATTTTCTTTGATGTCAACTTGATATCATATGTACAGTCATGTACATAATGCCAAATACTTTAGAGAATCAATAGAACAGAGGTTATGCTTTCAGCAATGCATAAAAGTCAAGTATTCACTAAGTGATAGACAACACTGATAGAGTGTACACCATCAATAAAGAAAGAGATAAAGTCACAGTGATGCCTGACAAGCAAGAAGATAGTGTTTCCTAATAAGCAAGATCCAATGATGCCCGACGGACAGAGATCCTGACGCTAACTAAAGTTACACTGATGGAACTAGCAGTTGTCACCGTCGACGAACTGTAGAATTGACCGACAGAATAGAGAGATCACAAAATGACAAAATATCTAGCTGGCAGAGCTTAAGGATATACTTAACTGATTGTTTTATTTTTTTTATTCGACCACAATTAAGAAATTGTTTTATACAGTTGGCAAGAAGATAACTAGGAGATAAATCAGGAGTTAAAGCCATAAATCAAATTGGCTGGATTTTTTTTCATGCCAAGAATCAAGAATCAAGAATCAAGAATAAAGGAATATCATGTCTATAAAAGAGACAAGCATAATTCATTTCCAAAAAAATTAGAGACATGGGGGAGTGAATAGAAAGGAGATGCTGAAGAGAAACTGGTGAAGGATAAACTTCATACAGTCCTGATCAATCAAGCTAAGGGAGAGCTAAGGAATTTTGTAGACACCGATGAATAGTGAAGCACAGCATCACAGAGTAGAAAGTGTGGATCACAAAGGAATTGAATTGATACATTGATTAGAGAGATATTGTATGTAAATAGATCTGAATATCTACAATTTAAAGTTGCATTAGAAACAGGTCATTATGTTTCAGTTTAACCTTTGAAGCATTAAGTCTCTTAACAGAGCAGGACTTAACCGTCTTCTATAATTGAGGTATATCCTAACAGATTACCAAAAAGGTTGATTCATGATAGTAGCATCGGTCTTACC
>MU223425.1:2592776-2611602 GCA_018584345.1 Thuja plicata
AATCCTCTAACAAGGTCACACTTAACCGTGTGTTTGTAACCTTTAACAGGGTTGGCTCCTAACAGGGCTCACTTCAGAAGAGTGAAAATTTGGGGTACCAGTCCCAGTGGTTTTTTCCCTTAACAGGATTTCCAAGTTAAAATCCATGTGTTATGTGTGTATGGTTTATTACTTTATTGTTTTACATTTCACATATGCATTTTTGGATTGATTGGTTTACTCTACATATTTACTAAGCTTCGGTAAATAAGTTTTTCTACTTATCAGTAATCAAGGAGAACAAGGACAGACAAGGTAAACTGACAGACAGTTAATTATTTCAAGGCATACATCTTGTAGGGACTTAATAATCTGAGGTGTATTGATTGGTGGATTGAAGTTTAATGGATAAATTTGAGGCCACTGATTCACCCCCCCCCCCCTCAGTTATTACTAACAGCATATAATTAATTTTATGAATTAATACTACATGCATAAGAAAGAACATTAGATATGGTCGGTAATACAGTAAAGATTGATTACTAATGATGAAAGGTGAAAAGTGTTAAAAATTTTAGAGGTACTGATTCACCCCTCCCCTCTCAGTACTACTTCCCATTAATCCCAATAGCGGGGACCACCTATGAGGCATGAACTCACAGTTCATACCCTGCTACTATAGGTTCAAGTCTGTGTTGGACGGTTCAGAAATTGTGGATGGCTTGATTACTTTCTAAAGTTAGATGGTTATGAAAATGATATTGCAAGAT
The DNA here is from genome assembly GCA_018584345.1 of Thuja plicata. Taxonomy (NCBI): domain Eukaryota; kingdom Viridiplantae; phylum Streptophyta; class Pinopsida; order Cupressales; family Cupressaceae; genus Thuja; species Thuja plicata. The sequence continues at coordinate 2,593,526 of MU223425.1, forward strand.
AATTTGTCAGCATGTTCTCAAATGGTATAGCAAGAGTAAAGGGCTTAGGGTTGATGCCATAGAAGAAATAATTGCAGAGGTAACTAGGCTCCCAGCCATAAGTGAAAAAAATCTTGAAGAACATGATGCTAAAATAGAAAGGGCTCATTTTATGCATCCTTCAGACCTCCCTCTATAAATTGATAAAAAAAAGGTACAAGAAGACTTTCACTACCTCTTGTTAGGGTAGAAGTGGTCATCTATGTTATTACATATTTGACTTTCAAGGGTAGTTTTTCCTGTTTGCATTTTGTGCATTTTAAGATATTGAGTCATATACGTCCTAGGCTTCCAATAAATGTTCCCAATTATTTGTATAATTTACTCACCATTAGTGCTAGGGAGACTCAAAGGGGTAAACCTCACTCTATCACAAATCATGAGTTGATTAATTTTCTGGTAGAAAGGTCATTGAGGGATGTTTCTCAAATGACCAAGGATGTTTTCCTAACTTTTAGAGGAGTTCAATTGGGAAATGTAAGACCTAGGGAAAGGGTCATAATGCAGAGAGTTGAGAATCCTCAGGGGGGTTGCCAAAACAACCTTGGGAGCTTCATCTTCTATAACATCCCCTATTTTTGAGTCTCCTACAACCACAACATCCCATGGACTGGAGTCTACAGACCCCTCTCCTAATGATATTAAAGATACCCTGTTGCAAACCCTGCTCTAAGAAATTTACCACAAACCCTTGCAAGGACTAGGGAAACCATTAAGAAAGAAAAGGGGAAGGGAAAATTTGATGAAAATTTTCAAGAGGTAGAGGAAGAGAATAATTTTGAATATTTTATCCCTAGCTGCAAGTGAAGGAAGACAAAAGACACACAATCTCTTGTAGCTTTCGTTCCTATAGCCAAGTTTTCTAGTAAAAGAAACAAAAAGAAAGCTCATGCAACCACTATAGAACCTCCTAAAAGGAGTTCTTGGCTTAGCATGAAATATTTAGGGAAGACTAAGGAGCTAGTGACATAAATTCCTATCAAAATCTCTGATTCCACCCAAGAAGTTCCACAAGAAAAAATACCTGTTGTCAATATTTCAGAAGAAGATAAACCACAAGAAGCATTTCCCATGAATATTGAGGAATTAGATGAATAGAGAGAGATGTAAGTAGCATAAAGAATAGAAGAACATCATTTGGGCTCACCTTTAGAAGGTGATGAGCCTCCATTGACAACTCATGATCAGATAAGTGACACCGTTGTGGGGTGTGATGAAATAGTTGAAGAATTGTTGGAGGAAGTTTCCTTTGAAGCTATGAATGCTCAATAAATTAGGGATGAAACTTCTCCTTTACAATAGAAATTGGATACTTGGGTAAAGGATAGTCAATCAGCGGGAAGTAGTGAGTTGCAAGAACTAGAAAAATTGATTGTCGTAGTAGAAAGGATGGTAGAGTATGAGCAACCTCAACCTGCTTCTCAACTAGAATTGCATGATTTTCAGAAAGTACCATAAGAAGAGAAACCAGAAGAAGATAACAATAATATAGGCACAAGGATAATAATTTTTTATCACAATCCTCCTAGTTATTTAACATGTCATTCATTATCTCTGCACTTTTTCAAAGAAATGCATTATAAGCAAACTAAGTGGGAAATTGAGCGGACCATAATGAAAAAGATAACTGATGATCAAAAACATGAAATAGACTACCTTAATAATAAGGTAGAAACTATCACAGATATGGTCCCACAACTCATGGAATGTAGGAAATCCCCAAGGGTTTATGATTTTAGTCTTAAAGAACAATATTTTTTGTTCAGAATCATGAGAATAATCAGAGACCTCAGTCTTGATTTAGACACACCCCATGAATTCTACCATGTTTTCCAGACAATGCCTGCAGTAGTCAGGAATCTAATTTTGTGAATTATATCTTCATAATTATGCAATTTTATTAAATAAATAATGGAGTCATCTACTCTACATAGGTGATATTCATCTCAGAGCCCTCATGTCATGGATAAAAAATGAACTCAGTATGGGATAACAATTAGGTCCTATAGGGGGAAAGAAATAAATATTATGTTACTCTTAAGACTAGGAAGTAGGCATCCTAAAACCCTTTATTATGATTGGTTGAGGTTAGTCTATGGTTTGCACACTAATAGTTACAAGAATATGATTCTTCCTTTGTGAGAAGAAGTTCATAGATTATTTGAGGGGATGGAAGCCAACGAGGGATATATTATAATAGAGATCCTCATCGAGTGATGGAATAGGTTAACTATGGGACTCAAGAAGGCATATTCACACAACATTTCTAACTTCAGATCTTCCATGTGGCGAGCACCTAGATACATCAACTTGGGTATAACAAGATAGGAACATTGGTTTCCTTTGGTATTTCATCCACCAATTTTATTGTGGCATCTCTACAATTGCAATGAGGAAGAAGCAAGCTATAATGAGGAAGTTGAGAGTTCGAAGTGGGCTAGATCAGAAAATAAAGAGGAATTCTATTGGAGCCTTGAGCATGGTGGTGAATGACATAGTAGTGTGGGTGATTTCAAAATCAATGCCAGAGTCAGGAATTTCACAGTACTGGAGGACTAGTAATAGTTTTAGTAGAAGTGATAAAAAATGGTGCTAAATTAGGTTATACCTTTGAAGACTAAGTCCCTACAGCTCAACAAGGATCAAAAATTGAATAATTCTTCTGATTAATTGGTCATGGCTCATGTTGAGCTAGTCTGATGGTTACTTTCAATGAGGAATCAATCTAGGAAGTAGTGGATGCTGGATCTACTCTTTATGTTATTTAAGAATTCTAATGTTCGTCATGTAATGGATGAGTTTCTCCTTCTTTCTAGTTTTGCAATAATTTTGATCTGCCTATTCTATTGGCATTGATATATTAGTTGGTTAGTAATATTTTTGTTATAAATAAGAAGTTGAACCTCCTCAGATGGAGATCAGTTGGATAGATTGATAATTCATGTAACAACATATTAGTTTTCAATAGAGTTCAGTTGTTTTTAGCAATGGCTTGTAATCAACACATTTTACAAGTATGAATAAAGAAGATATGTTTTGATTTTATAAGTGTGTAATAAATTTCTAAGTACTCACTCAAGGGGGCACACTTGGTGAATAAATCCTTTTAGTTTTAGCAGTAGTTTCTTTCAGTTTCATTTGCAAGTTTGGGAATTTGTCTGATCCTGCAGCCACTGGAAGCAACTTCCTATAAATGTTCTTATAGCCAAAGGCAGACAAAGTAGTTCATGTTTGTATATCCTTAACTTTGTTGTAGCATTTTTGATAATCTTATTTTAGCATTTTAATTCCATTCAACATTTGAGTAAATTTCAATTCTACCATGTATATTCCTAGTATTTACCTTTCAAGCATTGTTTTCCTTAAAAGATATAGGTTAACATGACTTTGGTAGGAACTTAGTGCATATACATTGCAGACCCATTTCAAGTATGCACACCCTGGTTTGACAAGTAAATGAGCCTTCACAATGAGAAAGATATTTACTTAGTTTGGATGTCCAATCCTTGAGTTGAGTTGAGCGACCTAGTTATCAATCCATTTGGGAAGTCGAGCAATGTATATGAGTCAAGACCACACAACATTATCGTCAAGGTGGATGAGCAGAAGTATCAAATCCCTAAGGTAAGCCCCACAAAATCTACTTCTTTAATCTATACAAATCAATGTCAACATTTGATTTCCCATTCTAGAGTCTTTGTATTGTAAATGATATGACCAGAATAAAAAAAGAAAATTAGGAGTAATAATAATCGCATAGTAGCAATCATCTTTGTTCAACAAAAGAAAATGGAGACAATGTTGGAAAGATATCAGAATATCTAACACCTCACCAATAGGGATTCCATTTCAATTTAAGTAAAATATTAAATTGACATCATCCCAGGCACTCCTTTATCAAATGGACCTTTATGAAAGAGATCAGTTATGGAAAATGATGAGAATAAAATCTATATTGAAGAGTTAAATTTGAAGGTTTGTATATGGACAAGTGCATCTCCTTGTGGTACTACAATTGTTTCATCATGAAAGAAAGATGACACATGGAGACTATGTATTTATTATCATGCTTTGAATAATATTACTAAGAAGAATAGATATACAATTCCTTGCATTGATAATCTTTTGGATCAGCTGCATGGGGTAAAGTTTCACTAAAATTGATTTGATACCACAAGTACCAATTGATCCTGTGGATGTTTAAATTTTTTCCTTCAAGTTGCAAGAGTGTTTTTTTTGAATGGTTGGTGATGTCTTTTGTGCTGACAAAAGTCCCTACCACATTTATGAGAATGATGAATGATATTCTTAGACCTTTCATTGATTCTTTTGTAGTGGTCTACTTAGATGACAAGATCATATTTAGCAAGACATGGGATGAACATTTACAACATATTTAGCAAGTTCTCTCAATATTAAAATAGTATAAAATCTATGCCAATAGAGAAAAATATTCATTTGGATTGGAAAGCATCTAGTATTTGGATTACATTGTGGACAAAAGGGGTTTTTATGTTGATCTTGAAAAGATTTAGTTCATTGAGGACTAGAATTCTCCTAATAATATCATAGAGATTTGTAGTTTATTTAGTTTGGCCAACTTCTATCAAAGATTTGTACTTGGATTCTCTCATTTTACATGGCTTATAAATCAAGTATTGTAGGATGGTTCAAAGGAAAAATTTGTTTGGACAGAGGTTCAACAACAAGAATTTGAGAATTTTTATAGCAGATTGTGCTCAACACCAATCTTGGCACTCCTTGATCTGCAAAAACCTTTTAAAATTGAAACTAAGGCATTTGATTATTTCCTTGGGGGCATTTCTCATTCAACGTGGTCATGTAGTGACTTATCATAGTGAACCATTTCAAATATAATATGTCGATATCCCACATATGATAAGGATATGTATTCTATTGTACAAGCCTACAAACAATGGAAGCCTTATATTTGAGTTAAAGAGACAACCATTCATACATATCATAAACTATTACAATTTTTGCAAACACAAGGCACGCTACAAAATGATATACATTAGAGTTAGCTTTCATACTTGCAAAAATTCCACATAAATATTTGACACAAGAGGGGTAGCAATAACAAGGGTGTAGATTCTTTGAGTAGACTTCCAATTGTTGCACTGCTTATGGTGTTGGACTCCTGTGGACATGAAACAACACATTGGCCTGATATGTAGATTATAGATAATGAATTATTTAAAGATTACATTCAACTAAAACAAGGTAAGCAAGTTTATGATTTTTACCTACATAATAGTATTTTTTTTATATGGATCATATATGTTTCCTTAAAAAAAAAAGAGCTAAGATGATATGGGAGGAACATTATAGGCATACATGTTGGAATAATGGAATGGTGTGTACTGAGAGGGGAGAGGTGAATCAATGCCCTTAAAAAATGTTATCAATAACCCTTAATGATTTGTTCTTGCATTACCAACCATAGATGTTTTTCTATATTATGCATTTAATATCAAAACATAAACTTAATTGCATGTAAACATTCATAGAAACATTCATTAAATGTAAGTACACATGACACAAGAATTGGTAATGCAAAAAACCCCTGTTAGAAGGTAAAAACTGTGGTGGGGATGAAACCCACAAAGCTTCACTATATGTAGAATGGAAGGTGTTGGTTAAGGATACAAGTGTGATCACTTCTGATGATTTTACCCTATTAGAAGTAACATTTTAGACTGGTTAGGTCTACTTGGTTAAGAGATTTAGAAACATTGTTAAGTGTGCACTCAGTTAAGAGATTTACATAAAGACTGTTAAGTCCACATTCTTAAAGGATTTCTTCTATTTTCTAAAAATTTTAGAGAGTATATTCAAAAATACTTGTTGACCTGATAGTAAGAAATCTTCAATTTCTGAATACAGATCCTTTAAGTTCACAATGTATGTGTATCACCTATAGTGATTGATTAATACCTTTTTTCTACTTGGTAGCCTTGAATCTTGTTCTTCATAACTGAATTTTTTCTTTTGTATCCTTCTACATGAAACTCTCTATCTGATCCATAGATGTTGCTGCGGATAAAATCATCATGTTCTGATTGATTACTACATCTATTTATACAATGTATTTGACCTATTTAGGTTTCATGATTTACAATAAAAATTCTATGATTAAAGGTTTACAACTTGACCTTGATCTCCTAGTTTGCATGTTTTTAATCAGTTAGACTGATTAAAACAATTAAATATGCTTTACTTGTCCCTCAAGAAATGGTTTTAAAGATAAGCATAAAGCTAACTATAAAACTCAAGTGTTTTATCTGATGTGTATTTTAGATCCACATTTCTCAGAAATAAAACTATCTCTCGGTACAGTGGTTCTCAGTGATGTCTCTGTAGACATACTGCTCTCGGGTTCCTTTGTGAACTGTGTTGTCAGTTTACTCTGTAAATTGTCTATCAGGTTACTCTGTGAATTGTGTTGTTGGTTTACTCTGTAAACTATCTGTTGCTGATCATTGTGCTAATACACTTTTGATGATCTCTACACTTGTCTATTTTTGTGACCTCTATTTTTTGTCACTCGGTGATCATGTTATCGACAGTCCAAAAACTATTCTAATTAAGTAAAAGAAGGATTTGAAAGGTCCTGAAACCTTGTACAAAAGATCAAAAAATATACAATGTTGATCAGCCTTCAAGGAGAATCAAACCAAAAAGGAATAGGGGCCCACAACCTTAAAACAAGAAACACAAACAAAGGAACATAGAAAAAGGAAACACAACAAAAAAGACAGCAAGAAAGATAGCCTAAAAGAGAGAGACAGGTAGCGATTGTCCTTAAATATTTTGCCTGCTCCGCAAGAAGTTCCATGTTTCCAAACAAAATCTTCAGTTCTTCGAGATCTGCATCTTTTTTCTTCAAATTGGCATGGGTTCTCGCACCCTCTTTAGTATATTTTCTACCTTCCCCTCTGTTAGTCTCCATTTTCTCAACAATTTTCTTGTTGTGATTAGCAGAAGCTTTCAGAATGTTAAAGCTTTGATCACTTATCTTCTTCATAGTATTCTCCAGTTTTTCAACTTTATCTTCAAGGATGGAAATTTCAGCTTCATGGAGATTTTCCTCAGCTTCTTTACTCATGTTGTGCAATTTTATCTTTCATGGCTAACACAGTACCTCTCAGCTCCCCGAAAGCCTCCCCTTTTTGCACAGCTTCCATCCAGTCTTCCAAGAAAGAGGCCATAATTTTTTCACCAAATGTGGTTGCCTTAATCATATTCACCATTTTACCTTTCTCTTTAATGTCTTCTTTCATAGAAACAGATTCCTAGGCTAAAGTGGACATAAATTTGACAAAAGAAAGGATGTAATCTTTATGTTCCTAATCAATGTTCAAACCGTCCCTCTTGCTAGTAATTTTAGTATTGGCCTCAGTTATGTCTGTAGCTTCCAACTTCTTACATTTAGTTCCCACCCTAAAAAAGTTAGTGCCCTTATCTCTGCCACTGTTATCCAAAGTTTCCCCTCTTTTTTCATCATTTTTCATTTTCTTCTTCTTTGTGATCACTGATCATTCATTTAAATCCTCCTCCTCTTCCAAAGACTCCACAATACCCTTATTTTTGGCATTGCCCTTCTCCTTTTTGACAATAGAAGAATTCTTTCTAATAAAAGGAATTTTTCTTTTACCACATTTCGGAATGGTGTCTTCATCCTCAGTATTGATTTATTCTAGCTCTAACTCCTCATCCAAGCCTTCCCACCTCTGTTTGTTTTTAGGATCCTTGCTGGAAGAACTCCCTTTCACATTCCCTTTCCTTTTAGGAGTGTTCTTCATCTCATCTTCTATATCTACATTGAATTTGTCTCCCGATTCATACTCCAAAAAATGTTTCCTTGTATACTAATGACAAACTATTATCCTTTAGGATTATCAATCTCCCCCTTTAGCATTAGTATCAAAAACTGATATGTGCAAAACTAAAATGTTCAGTATATACACCAAATGTTTACCTTGTCAATGTGACTCCCCCTATGTGCATGCCTTGGTGTAGTGTATGTACATGTTTCTTCCTTTGATACATTTTCTTTTATACATATATTTCCCCTTTTATCATTTCCCCCTTTCACCTTATCATTTCCCCTTTTATAATATCATTTCCCCCTTTTTTTGAAAATAATGACAAAGGTGTAATACTTACAACTTGTCAAAAAAGTGTGAATGGGATTTTTGAATGTCCTCCATTAGCTTCTCCCATTTCTCTTTGAAGTGCTCAAGGGTCATGAATTCCAAGGTGAGTCTGGCATGCATATCATATATGCTCTCTGTAATAGACATCTCTAGGGTGGAAATCAATGCTTTTGCTAAAGTCATATGTTTCAATAGTAGTGTGAGATTTTGGAGTAACATAGCTTGCAACTTGGTTACCTCATCTATGATTCTACTTTCTACCTTTTGAATTTCAAGTCTCAACCCTTTTGCTTCTATAGTCTTTTCATAAAGAAATTTGAATTCATTTTCCTTGGTTATGAGACTTTGTGCACTAGCCTTAAGATCTTCATCAATTTTGGCTATCTTTTCACTATGCTCTGTAGTGAAAGTCTCTAATGTGCACAAATTTTGAACTAAGTTGACTACTTTTGATAAGATTGGTTCTATTGTAGTAACTATTTCAGAAAGTTTTACCTTTTGTTCTACCACTTCTTGTCTAATTTTCTCAGTTAATTTGTATAGACACTTTTGCTCAGCACGTTCTTCAATTACCTTGTTTGTATCTACATTCTGGGATGTGATGGCATTGGTGAGTGTTGATAATTGATCAAGTATAGGAGCATATTGATCAATTTTGGTGTCAGGTACATTCTGTAATAGTATTTCTTTAGTTGTATCCAGGACTTGGGAGTTATTGTGCTCCTTCTTGAGCTTGTCTTGTATTGCCTTTCTTTTACATATCTCTCCGTACTTTGTAAGTGACTCTGGATCCAATATTCTAGGATCACAGTCTGGTATGTCAATTATCTCATCTAATGTGACTGGATTTTTATTCTTCTTCTTCTTCTTGGATATGGTGGTGAAAGTAGGGTTATGTAGAAATATAGTTATTTCATTCTCTTTCTCTTACTTCGATGATTGTGTGGGAGGTGTTGTGACTTTTGTGTGCTTCTTGGTATTGACCTATTGGTTGGTAGTGGATGTCTCCACATTCACCTTATATGTATCTTCAGCCTTTTCACCTTCGGTGTTCTTTTTGGTTGCATCAATTTGTTTCTCCTCCCCACTTACATCTTTCTTCTCTTCATGTGTATCATGTTACTTCCCTTGATCTTTACACGTGTCCATTGGTGTGTTTTCATCATGTTCAAGTGTCTTATCCTTTGCCTCTGTAATGATATCGATAGCTTGTATCAATAATGACATGTCACCTAGTATATTTACCTATGCAACATCTATGGTATCCATTTCTTGTGCTTTCTCGGTGGCATCAGTTATATCTTCATCTTTCTTGGGCTCATCATCATAATCAATAAGTGTTATATCTTTGATTGTGACTTCTATTGTGTCCCCTAATGACTTCAAAATCTGAGGTACATCATCTATGGCCTTGCTTTCTTGTGTTGTCAACTCAATTGGATTGATATCCTCAGTGTCATTTCTAAAGATGTGCTCTAGGCTCAATGTGGCCTCTTTCTCTTCATTGTGAGGGGTCTCAGTAAGAGCTAATACCTTCTCGGGGCTTGTATCCTCCTTAGGTGGATTACATATTTCATACCAAGTTTCATCGCTTTCTTTATCAAGCTCTATTAATCTGCCCTCTAGTACTTTGTAAGCTCTCATCTTATCTAAAATTTTCTTTGAATGCTTCTTCATCATTTCATCAATTTCTTCAAATTTTGACTTGGGTGGCATAATTGTGACTATGGATCTTTCCCTTATCTTTTTTTCAGTATGCAGTGCATAAGTCCACCTTGTTGATATTTTGTCATTAAGTTCTTGTGGCATTTTCTTATTGAATTGTATGGGTACATACTTGTAAGCAATCATTTCCTTAACTATGGCTTCTTTAATCTTGGTTTGATCTCAGGGAGATAAGGTTAGTCATTGCCCGATCTTTTGGTGTGATATGCTTCATGTCTTGATGATTGATGCTGCAACTTCATCAATTATGTGAGGAAATTTGATCTTCTCTATTTGAGCTCCTTTTTCTTTCTCATCCTACTCAGTATATTCCTTATCTTCTTTTACTTGGATGTATTTTCTTCTTTGCCTTGGTGCATTTTTCCCAGTTTGAGGCTTTCTCTTATAATTCCTCATTGTACCTTTCTTTATCGGTGGTGAGTCTGCATCTTTTGAAGTCTGACTCCTAGTTCTTGATGCAGTAGTAGTTGTTGGTTTCTTTGCTGGTGGTGTATTTGATTCAGTTGACTCGAAGTCACTCAATTGTTCACCTTCACTAACGGATGACAGTCCCTCGGTGTCATCTTTTTGTTATGATTCTTCATCGTTTATCGACAGCTTCTTTTGAAGCGTTTTCACCATCTTAGTTTTATTTCTGTCGATCTTCTTCACTACTAGGCTAGTTTTGATTATAGCCTTAGCTTCCTCATATATGCCAAGTCTTAGTAATGGTTTTTCCACTACTTCATACAATAATGCTTCAATAGCATTTGTGGCCTGATCAATGTTGATCTCATAATCAAGTGGTGGTAGCTATGTTGTTCTTGGTATAGCTAGTTTTATTAAAGTGGTGTTGGTATCCACTATGAAACAAATGTCATCCTTATATTGTTCCACCAGTTGTTCAGGTATCCTCATTCTTTTCTACATTCTTTCCTTGAAGGTAGTGAAGTGTGCATCCATGAGTGATGTAAAATTGTCCCCTGGTGACTTAATACATTCACTAATTTGCATAGTTACTGGTCGAGTTGTGTCTCAATTGACATTACCAACAGATGGGAAGAAATTATGGAAATAGAAAAATGTGCACGAGGAGTGATCTGAACTTACATGAATTAGACCTTGATGACCTAATTTTCCTCATGTTCTCCTCTAGTTTCTTCAGTAGAAGCTCAAATAAATCCAGTTGTAGACATTTCTTCACAATCTTATAGGCAATGTCAAATGCTCCACATGCTATGCTATTTAGTCTGCTAGCTTGGAATACCTTGTATCCCAATACACATGCACCAAACTTTATTTCTAGATTGGTGATGGAGTTAACCTTTAAACCTATGTCATCCCATACTACACTTGTCATCTTTTCAATCTTGGGGTGAGAAGGATGTTTTAGGGCTTTGGCCTTGTCGGTTACTGCATGTATTACATCCTTAGTGATTGGTTTTGGTTCATCCAACCACATTTTCTTGTCATGTACTCTACTGAGTACTATCGGAATCCCCTTGGTTTTAAACTCTTTTGGGAACATTAGGGCATTTTTTAACCCTTTTACCTTTATGTTCTTGTGTTCATCTTTAATTTTTCCATCTATGCAAAGCTTCTTGTAAGCTTCTTCAACCTTAAGATATCTGATTTCTACAAATTTGTAGTGGATATATGCTCAAACATCCTCGACTAGCAAAACCCTAGGAGGGATGCTTGAGAATGCTTCAGCTTCATCGGGTTGTGAAGCAACCTCGGGGGAAAATTTATACTTGGGCTCTTCACAGGTTGTATTCTTGATCAGATTGGCCTTCTTTTCCTTCGCATTCTTGATTTTGGAAACTCGTGAAGTGGTTTCCATATTTCTTGAAATTAGGGCTTTCTCCATAAATGATATGTTTTCTTGGTGAGTCTTAGGTACTCACTTGATCTTAGCTATAGCTTCTAGGAATCTTTCAGAGTAGCTGTGAATGTGCTTGTGAATCTCTCTAAAATTTGGTTTCTCCTTGGTCGCTCTTCTTTGCTCTATTCTTCGCTCTGCTTTTTCCTCTTAAACGCTCGGTGAATGAATGAGATTTCCATCGCCCTTTCATAGATGATGCCCTAAGTGGTGCAATAAATGCTCCACCTACTTCTCTATGGTCAAAGAAGGAGTCACTTGGGTAGCATACCAAATCCTTCATCCTTGGTGAGAATTTGATGCTCGAGGTAAGTGACAACTTGGTTGCACTTTTCACATGTTCATCGATGGTGCTCGGTGTGTAGCAAAGAATTTATTTTATTTTACATGATTACTGAAGATGCTCGGTTTACATTGACAACTTGGCTTTTATATCTATATTGACAATTCTTGGTATGTATTGACCAACGAGATTGTATTCACAAAATCATAACAAGTAGTACCATGGTGCATCTCCATTCATGCTAATTTGGCATATTATCAATGTATATTGGAACTAATGTAAAATATGGATTTGTATAGTGCAATTCCATACTTGTTCTACTTAGGTGGGGGTGGTGATATCACCAGACCCATTGGATGAGGTGTCACCAACTATGGTGCTCGGTCCAGCATCATCTTTGCTTGTAGCTGTCCTCCAAATTTGATTTCTCATTTTGTTGACATCTTTAATAGTGTTCCCATTATCAAAAGTGCTTGACTCTATCACTCGGTCTCTATAGTACTTGCTTAGATGACCGACCTTATGATAGTGTAAGCATGCCATTCCGGGGTTATTCCAATTCCTTGACCTTCGTATCCATTTTCTCATGCAGTTTGCAGCTATGTATCCATATCTACCATATGTTATGCAATTTTCCCATGTGTTGTAATCCCAAACATTTGAGTTACTGATTCTTCTTGGTTGATAAACATTTTCTTGTTCTTTTGGTTTCCATGCTTGCTTTTTCTTTTTCCTGCATTCAAGAGACGTGTGCCCATGCATTTCACAAGTAGAACAATATTTTTCCATGTAGGATTCCTTCTTTGGTTGTTTCACCTTAGATCTACAATCATGTGCTTTGTGACCATGCTTATTACAATTATAACATTTACCTATGAATGTAGATGTGGATGTAGGAATACCTTTAGCTTTGCTCTTGCAAACATTTGATGTGTGGCCTAGTTTTCCAGAGTGATTGCATGACTTCTTCCTTGTTCTTGGATTTGTGTAGTCATATTTTTTATCAGCTTGGTTTGATGATTCTCCATGCTTGGTATACCCTAGACCAGTATTGTTGTTGATTCTTCTTTGTCCATTCATAAAATCATCCATTCTTTTGGTACTTTCTTCATCTTTCTTGATCATATCATTGTGTTGTTTCTGAATCCTTGCTTCATGCTTCAGTCTCTCATTTTCTTCTCTTAGTTCACCAATAGCTTCCAATTTTCCATTGAGTTCTATGTTCACTTAGTTTGCCTCATGACTCATAAGAACTATTTGATTGGTGATCTCATGATGATGTTTAGTTAGTCTTTGTATCTCTATTTCTCTCTCTTGTAGCTTTTCAGTGATCTTTCTCTTGTCATCAATAGCTAATGTTCTTTCTTGTTCATCTTTTTTATCATTATTCATAACTTCATTCATTCTTACCATCTATTTCTCTTGACCGATTTGTAGTATATTTACTTGTTCTGTCATATGTTGATTGATTTCATTAAGACTTGTATTCCTTCTTTCAGATGTGTCTAATGTATTACCAGATGCAGATCCTAATGACTCAAATAAATCAGGTATCTCTTCTTCATGATAGTTTGTTTCATTGTAGCAAGAGGCCATGGCTTTTCTTTCATTCAATAATTATTTCATCTTGTTTCTTGCTTCTTTGTATTTCTTAAAGAAAATATGTATCTGCAACTTCTGATTCTCAATATTTTTATCAAGCTTATACCTTTCCATTGTATGATCTTTTATCTCAAGTAATTTAAAATTTTACAAATAAGAGATCTAGCTCTGATACCAATTGTTAGAATAATGGAATGGTGTGTACTAAGAGGGGAGGGGTGAATCAGTACCCTTAAAACTTTTTATCAATTAACCCTTAATGATTTTCTCTTGCATTATCAACCATAGATGTTTTTCCATCTTATGCATGTAATATCAAAACATAAACTTAATTGCATGTAAGCATTCATAGAAACATTCTTGAAATGTTAGTACACATGACACAAGAATTGGTAATGTAGAAAACCCATGTTAGAAGGTAAAAACTGCGGTGGGGATGAAACCCACAAAGCTTCACTATCTGCAGAATGGAAGGTGTGTGATCACTTCTGATTATCTTACCCTGTTAGGAGTAACATTTTAGACCGGTTAGGTCTACTCGGTTGAGAGATTTAGCAACACTGTTAAGTGTGCACTCGGTTAAGAGATTTACATAAAGACTGTTAAGTCCACCTTCTTAAAGGATTTCTTCTATTTGCTACAATTGTAAGAGAGTAGTCAAAAATACTTGTTGACCTGATAGTATGCAATCTTCAATTGTTGAAAATAGATCCTTTAAGTTCACAATGTATTTATATCACCTATAGTGATTGATCAATACCTCTATTCTGCTCAGTATCCTTGAATCTTGTTCTCCATAATTGAATTATGTCTTTTGTGTCCTTCTGCATGAAACTCTTTGTCTGATCCATAGATGTCTATTGCGGCTACAATCTACAGACACTAAAATCTGTCCATTACCCTTATCCTAGCCTAATTAAATAGATTTTTTTTATTTATTTAATAATCAATATTTTACATTTAATTAAATAAGTTTACATTTATTTAGTTAAGAATCTTCTTTATCCCTATTCCTGATTAAATAAATTTACATTTATTTAGTCTTATCCTATTCCATTTCCCTAGAGTTTAATTAATTCTTAAATTAATTAAACTAACCTAGCTTATCCTTTTTTCTCCCACTTGGAATTAAATATTGCATTTAATTCTATTTGAGCACATAGCTCCTAACTTTAACCCTCACCTAACCTCACTTCCCTAACCTAACACATCCTTCTACCCCACTTGCCACTAATTAATCCTAATCTTCCACATAATCACTCCCTAATCATTTGCACAATCCTAATCAAAGGATTAGCAAACTCAAGTCACATCTCAATCTTACACACCACTTACACATTTCTTAAAAAGTCATATACATTTCTTACAAAGCCTTACACATCTTACACACACTTACACATTTGTCCCCCTTCACATGTGAACTCAACCATGAGCCATCACTTTCTCAAGTTGCTCACACATGTGTGAGCAAATTTTGTCTTCTCACCCTCTTACATCCTCTTACACCTTCTTACACATTGTCATTGACCCATCACTTTCAAAGGTTGCTCACACATGTGTGATCATCTTTCCCCCTTTGAATGGTCAAAACCCTAATCCACTTTGCCTCCACCTCATGGCCACATCATTGATCCTGAGCAATCCTAGCCTTGCATCCAACTTTGAATCTCAACCATCCATTTCACTAAGAATCGTATAAAAGAAGATCCCTCTCTGCTCCTTCAACAAGAACTTTTATCACATGGGCATGCTACTAGATTTGTGAGAAACCACATCCCAACAAATCAACAACACTTTCTTCATCTTCATTTGGGAGGTTTGCATGTGTTGAAATAGTTTAATATTTTTTTCCTTACTTCATTTCTTCATATATTCATGTTTACTTCCATGTTTTTAGGTATGCATAGATTGTGTTAGAATAAGCTTAGTTTCTTAAGTGTATTCTTTTTGTTACATTTTTATGCATTACATTTTGGCACGCCTGATGGGACCCACTTCACAGGTCAAACTAACATTCTAATGTGGCTTTGAGTGTGTTTTTGGAGTTTTTGAGCTAGTAGGTTTGGAAAATTACATTTGGATATCAACTTCTACAAAAAGCCACAAACCCTGAAAATAACCTCATCATTGTGCTTGGAGTATTTGAGAGATGAATTTTGACATATCATTCTCCATACCTTGTTCATCTCTCTTTATTGTACTTAGCCCCTAGTCATATGGACAACTAGGGGCTCTACTGAAACTTCCAACCCCCTTCATAGCCTATGGTCACATGGGACCTAGGGACTGACCCCTAGGGGCTAAACTTAGCCCTTTCATCCTTGAAAACACATAAAGAGGCACCTTCACAAAAACCTTAATAACTTTTGCATACAAGCTCCATTTTGGATGATTCAAAAAGCGTCAGAAATATGGTTCCAGCCTCTTTACAGATTTATAAGCCACTTCATTAGATTCCACTCCTAAAATAATGTGCATTCATTCAAAGTCACTCTTTCTTTTGCAACTTCAAATGCTCATAACTCTTGCATATGAAAGCATTTTTTAGTCAACTTTTTTTAAAAAATTATCATAAAATCATAAGGAATCTATTTTTGAAATCAATTTTGGCTTTAGACAATCAGTTTGAAGTTTTTTCCACACATTTTACAAATTAGGCTTAAAACAAACCCTTCACATTTAGATTTGGGATCTAAAAAGAACAAGTGTATTTTAAACCCCAAGATTAAGTATGTATTCTCTCATCTCGCACCTTCGGGTGACCTTGAGTGCACAAGAAATACATGGTCTTGTTTTCTTTTTTTAGGAGGCCTGCTTGGGGATTTGATCACCTCAAGGGATGACCTCAACTCCTGTGTTTCGATGGAGTATAAATATCGAGAGGTGAATCCAAAGACACCTCTCTTGGAAGTAGAATCTTGTCACTCTTGGCTAAGCCCCAAAGAAATTTATACCTTTGGGAATTGAAGGTGGAGATTTGGGTTACCGTGTCCTCCCATTTGTGTGGCATTATTCTCTTTCATCTATGGATTTGGGCCTCACGTGCCTTGCGTATATCAAGGATATTCCCTTAGTTGAGCTCGTAAATCCTAGTTGAAACCTCAATAGGTATGTTGATGTGTTTGATGTGCTTGAGTGTTTAAAACCTTCCCCATTTGTAGCCAAAAGGGGACACACCATCCAAATTAAGCCTTAGGACTTTTGTCTTGTATATAATTACATTGTATATTTTGCATGTTTAAAACTTCAAAATCTAAAAACATCATAAAATTTCAAAATCCAAGTAAAAAATCATAAAGTTTGAAAGTACAAAAACATCATAAAATATATAAGTCCAAAAAAAAATCAAAAACATCAAAAACTCAAAAAAATCAAAACATTGCAACAACAAAATAAAAACATTATTGTTTAATTCTAGTCAAGCTCTCCACATCATCTCCACATCACTTCTTTTATCTATCAAACTCTTCATCATCCTCATACTTCTTATCCTAATCAGCCTCTTAATCATCCAAATCACTCCTCTAATCCCAGTCATCCTTAATCGTTCTATTCACCATCTCCTAATCATATACAACATTTCTAATCTCCTCCCTAATCCAATTCAATCATCCAATTCGTTCTTCTACATCCTTAATCATTCCTCCATGTCCTAATCACTCTTCCTTTTCATATCTTAATCATCCTAGCTATCTTCTTGCATCCTCCTCCTAATCAACTTTCATAATAATTTCAATTATCCATCATATCTCAATCATTCCATTACATTTTACTCATCATCTCCTAATCATCCATAATATTCCAAATCATCTCCCTAATCACATTCAATCATCCATATTCTTCTAATCATCCTTAATCAACATCTACATCCTAATCAATCTTTCAAATTATTCATCTTATCTTAATCATCCTAATAACTTATTCCAAGTCATTCACATTCTTCTTAATCACCCTTAGTCATCTTAATCATCTATCATCTTAATCATCATCCATAATCATTGTAAATATCTTCCTTCTTCATCCTAATCATTCCCATCATCCTAATCACTTCTTCTAATTCATCCATATTCTTATTAATCATCCTAATCACTCATTCTAAATCATATATCTTATCTTAAGCAGGCTAATCATTTCATCATCTTCCTAATCACTCAAGAAAGGTTCTAATTCTCATATAATCTGTTGGAAACAATTGTTTAAATTGTGTGTTGTCCTTGATGTTACACAAATGTCATATCAGTCATTAGACAGAGTCTACCGAGCTAAGTATGTTCAGCAAAGCAGTTTACCGAGTCTACCGAGTTCAGACGGTAAGAGAAGCAATTTACAGAGTCTACCGAGCACTCCAGAATACTATATCAAGAAGTTAGTTACTACCGGGCTCTCT
>MU223425.1:2618789-2658270 GCA_018584345.1 Thuja plicata
AAGTAGTTAATTCTCTTAGTCATATCCTATTTTTCTTGGGATCATTAGTCTATCTCCAAGTAGAAGAAGATATCATCATCTAAACCAATCCTTTGTTTGCACCATCATAGGGTCTTGTTTCACCTAGTTTTGTCTCAAACCTTTAAATCCAAATCTAAATCATATCTTATCCAACTTTGAGGCCCTTCCCTCATATCCAAATTAAATCAAAATCAAAATCCTTGAGGCCTTTCCCTCTTAAATCAAAACAAAGTCCAATTATTGCGCCTAAGTCCTAAGTTCATATTTCATCCATCCTCAAATTTGTCACTTCATCCACTCTTAATCTAAAACTTCTTCCACATCATCTTCTAATCCAATTCTAAAACCCCTCATTTAAACATCATGAATATGGATTGGTTTCACAAAATTGTTGAGGACTATAAAGTGCTAAACCCTAATCCTCAAACCATACCTCAAATCCAACCTACCTACCATATCAATTCTCAACACATCATATCCAATCCAAATTCATCTACCATTTCTTATCCTTCATCTACCTTTGACAAGGGAAATCCATCTCATTATACTTCACCAACACATGATTCCCTCCATAGCCACCTTGCCCACGAGATTCAATAACTCCAAAACATTTTCCTTGGCCTACAAAATGGGGGTCAAAAGAAAAAGTTTGCCTTTGAAGACATATGTCCTTCCCCATTTGTCCAAATTCATAATTCCCATCTACCATTTAATCCCAATCCTACACCTAACCCCCCACATTTTGAGCTTCATTTCCAAAATCATAATCCTTATCCTCCACATAATCCCAATCCTCTAAGTCCTACATCGTCCCCATCCCACACTAACTTTTCCATTGAATGTATCCAAGGGCTAGAAGAAAAATATAAATCCCCAAGTCAAGTTGTGAAATCCCATCAAGTCATGAACCTACCACCATCCCCTCCAAATCAATACATACCTCAATCTCCTAATCCTTATGAGTCTCCCATCCCTCCATCCACTCAATTTGAAGCTTCCACCTCCTCCATCACATTACCCCCACAAGTCCACACATGTCAAGAACTTGTTCCAAAGAATGATAACATGGATTCCTCTTCTCCTCTAACTCTAAACATTCCTCCATCTTATGACACCTCTCCATTTTATGACACCTTTCCATATGAATATCCTCTCCTTCCATATCAAGATCCACTTATCCCCCTTAACCCATCTCATGATCCCATTCCTAATCAAGATCAAGACATCCCCTCCACCCCATCCAATGATTCCCCTCCATGTCAAGAGTTAACCTTCACTTACCCATCACTTTATGAATCTATTCCATGTATCCCATCCACTAAACCCCCTCTGTGTCAAGATCAAATTACTCCATCTCATTATTCTATCCCCTCCATTTCATTGCATGTTTCCCTTCCATCTCAAGATCCACTCACTCCAACACATAATCCTCTTCAAAGTCAAGATCAAAGTGTCCATTCAAATCCATGTCATGATGCCTATCCCTCTCAAAATCCTATTATCCCTCCACATGATCCTAATCCTCCAAAAAATCCTATCATCCAATCTATCCATAAACCCCATTCACATGGACTCACATCTTGTGTTCAAAATAAAAAGTAGGTCATTTGAAAAATAATTTCTCAAGATGTTGGTAAATCTTCCACCCCTTCTACATCTGAGATTCTTCCATCTAAACTCAAATTTTCCCATCCCCATCCTCCAAATCAATTTTAGGCCCTTATGTCCAAAACTTCATCCCTTCCTCATCCACATCCATTTTGGGCCCTTATGTTCAAAGCTTCATCCCTTCCTCATCCACATCCATTTAGGGTCCCTATGTCCCAAAAACAAATCCTTCATCCCTTCCATCCATTTTGGGTCCTTACATCCCTTCATCCACCATACCCAAGTCCACCACTCCATAACCTCAAATCCATGATAAAGATCAACAAAGGCACACATCCTTGTATCCCTTCCAACATTCACCCTCCATTATTCCTTTTGTTAACTCTCCAAACTATCTACCCTCATGCACCCATTCTATTGCTATTGGAAGCAATTTGGATGCCAAAGCTAAAATTCATAAAAGCCAAAATCCACAAAAAAAATAAAAAATAAAGGATCAACATGTCACATCTAAAAGACATGTTCAAGAAAATAAGATATGATCCAAAAGAAAGAAAATTCAAAAGGCCACCAAGGTCCAAACTCAGCACTCGACAAGTGTTGCATCTATGTTTTGAGGTATGCATAGATCATGTTAGAATAAGCTTAGTTTCTTAAGCGTATTGTTTTAGTTACATTTTTATGCATTACACAATCATCATGTTCTGATTGATTACTACATCTATTTATACAATGTATTTGACCTATTTAGGTTTCACGCTTTACAATAAAAACTCTATGATAAAAGGTTTACAACTTGACCTTGATCTCCTAGTTTGCATGTTTTTAATCAGTTAGACTGATTAAAACAATTACATATGCTTTACTTGTCCCTCAAGAAATAGTTTTAAAGATAAGCATAAAGCTAAATATAAAACTCAAGTATTTTATTTGATGTGTAACTCAGATCCAAATTTCTCAGAAATAAAACTGTCTCTTGGTAGATTGGTGCTCGGTGATGTCTCTATAGACATACTTCTCTCAGGTTTCTTTGTGAACTGTGTTGTAAGTTTACTTTGTAAACTATCTATCGGGTTACTCTGTGAATTGTGTTGTCAGTTTACTCTATAAATTGTCTGTCGGTGATCATTGTGCTAATACACTTTTGGTAATCTCTACACTTGTCTATTTTTGTGACCTTTGTTTGTTGTCACTCGGTGATCATGTTACCGACAGTCCAAAAATTGTTTCCTTGTATACTGATGACAAAATATTATCCTTTAGGATTATCAATACAGTGGGAAATTTTGGCTTTGGAAAAATGTTTTCTATTCTTCAAAGGTATTTTTACTATCCAAAGATGCAACATGATGTCATTTATTACATTTTTCATGTGTAGCATGTGCTATTACAAAACCTACAAATAGATAAGAGGATTATACATGCCACTTCCTAGTCTAGATAGACCATGGCAATCTATTTACATGAAATTTATGTCTGGTTTACCTACTACTAGATGTGGTCATGATTTTTTTTTAATTTTGGTGGATCAATTTTTGAAAATATCTATCATGATAGCCCACAAGAAATGGATCTCTAAAGAAGATACTTCCAAGTTGTTCTTTACTCATGTCTGGGTTTATTTTGAAATTCCATATAGCATCATATCAGGTAGGGACAACAAATTTGTGGGAAAATTTTGGTTATTACTTTGAGCAATGATGGACGCCAAACTCATAAAGTCAATAAAATTCTAACCACATATCGATGGGAAGACTAAGGTGGTTAATCATATGATTTTTTGCATCTTTTGTATGTATCATTCTCACCATCCTTTCATTTGGGGTGAGAGCCTTCCATATATATAGCATAGTTACAATTGTGAAATTCATGGTACTACAAGACATATTCCATTTGAGGTCTGTTTGGGTTATCAACCTTTAGCACCTCTTTATATTTCTCTTCCGATCACTAAAAATGAGTCATCATTGTATGCAAAGTGAGAGGTAGATAGAGCCTCAAATTTTGTTGAAAAAATTCAACACTTTCAAAGTCAAGTTCATAAGATAGTGTAGTGGGCCAATAAAAATTATAAAGGATGTTGGAATTGGTTCCTGGTGATGTTTTTGGCATTCATGTTTTTTCCTTGATGTGAACATATGTTTCTATGGAGTCAGAAAAGATTGGTTATTACTATTGCTTGATGACTGATAGAGGTGTACGGGTACTGTATGGTTGATTTAGAATGAGCGAAGATGGTGATGTATACAGGGATATGTCATGATCTTATTTATAAGGTCACATGGATTAATATTTTCTATTAGATGAGTTACAAATGTTTTACTGAAGACAAGGTACTCGATGGTGACAGTGATATTTGATAGATTTAGTCTCTGTGTTTTGCGTATAACTTACAAGCGATGCGGATTTAGGTTATGAGATCTTAAGGGATAGAAAAAGACATGTTAAGGAATCATTTTTATGTTTTGCGAGTTGTAGGACTCTTGGTTACGTCATTTGTGGCATGTGTTCTAGAGGAGACCTATTTGGGGCCGACTTCAGAGATGTAGCGTGTATTATGTATTGCGAGCATGGATTACGTATCTTGGATTATATATGATGATTGTAATTGATGTTTACTTGTTATAGGTATCGTGTGTATCTTAGCAAGAGTTTAAGTAATTATTTGTATATTGGGAAAGCCTAATTGGCCGACTAATTAATTATTGTAATAGGGTATATATGAGATATCTTTTCTTTTTGAAAAGATGATTGATGTATGATATGATTGAGATAAAGACAACAAAGTGTGGAAGCTACGAGTTTTTTTGTTTGCTATATGTAGAGAAGAGGTTGTGATTATGTTACTTCATTGGAACTGACCAAGCAAAGACAGTTGCTATCAGACATTTCATTGGATTGTGTATTTCCTATATACACTTTTATTTCAGACTGTAATTCCTGAGGGTGGATTTAAGCTTATTTAGGCAGTGTGCCTAGGTAGTGATACCACTGTTACTCTTGACTCCTAATAGGGACTATCCTTTAACAGGGACTGTGTATTGTAATGCATCAATAAGCTCTTAATAGGGCTAAATCTTTTAACAAGGATACTATACTCTCATTACATTATTTGTGGGTGCTAATTCCCACTGTGGTTTTACCTTTAACAAGGTTTCCTTTACAACAAATTATTGTGTTATTGTGTTGGAATTTACTGTGTTGTCATTTGGATTAAAATTTTGTTTATAAAGTTTAATGTTTAATAATTTGTCTCACTACTGATTCACCTCCCCCCCTCCCCCTCCCTCAGTTGTGTTGGTGGACTTTTATTCCTAACAATTGGTATCAGAGCTACTAGTCCTTAGAGAGAAATTTTAACAGCTTGAGGTGATCCTAAAGATGGCATACTATAGGAAGGATAGTCTGAAGTTTGATCCTAAAAACTTTGACAGTTGGAAGAACAAGATGAGAACACATTTGATATGCTTGGGAATCGACTACTGGATGATAAAAAAGAATAATGTATAGATGAAGGTTGGGGATGAACTAGATAAGGCTACTAATGAAGAAAAGAATGTATTCTCACACAACATGGCCACAAGAGAAGCATTGATTAGTGCACTTTCTGAAGGTGAATTCACAGATGTAAAAGATTTAGATTCTGCACATGACATTTGGACAAGATTGGAAGCATTGTATGAAGGAGACAAGTTTACAAAGTAGGCAAAGTTGTAGAACTAGAAGACAAAGATGGAAACGTTGTAAATGAGAGATGATGAGAATATTAGAGTATATGCATAGAGAGTTATTGAAGTTGTTATTAGCATCAGGAACTCTGGAGGCACTTATAGTGAGGAAGAAGTGATTACAAAAATTCTTAGATCCTTGACACCTGTATACAAAACCAAAGTACAAGCTATATAAGAGATCATACCTTCGACAACAAATGTCAATAGAGTGATGTTTATTGGAAAGCTAACTACCTTTAAGGCCTAGAGCTGGGATTCATTACCTAAAGTTGAGACAACATTCAAGGCAACTATGCATAAAAATAAAAAGACTTTATCAAGATTTGCAAGCACCAGCAGTAGTGACCTGAGAGAAGAGCTCAGTGAATATGAATATGTTGATGAATGGAAACAGATATAGGAAGAATAAACAAAACTAGATGAAATTGTAGCCCTGGTTGCTAGAAGAGAAAATAGAGGTAACGGTAAGTTTGAAGGAAAGTTACCTCTAAAATGTTTTTCATGCAATAAGATAGGTCATTTTGCATCTAGATGTCCTACAAGGGTTCCAAAGCATAAATCTAAGTTTGATCAACCTAATTATTCAAAGGATAAGGAATTTTATTATGCTAGTGAAGGTGTTTTTGATGATGATTCTATTGATTATGATGAGATTGGATTTATTGCAATCAAGGATTATAAACCTATACATGAAGAAAGAGCCTTAGTATCTCATGTTGAAAAGAAATCTAAATGGGTCATAGATAGTGGTTTTTCACACCATATGACTGGAGATAAAAATAAGTTTGTTAAACTGAATAAGTATGATGGTGGTGTTGTGAGATTTGGTGACAATACTCCTAAGCTTATCATTGGAGTTGGATCTATATTTTTGGATGGAAAGACCAATACTGACAATGTATTACTTGTTGATGGACTTAAGCATAATTTTTTGAGTGTTGGATAGCTAGTGGACAAAGGTTATCAATTGAAATTCAGTGATGATAAATGTTCTATCAGAAGCAAGTTAGGATAATTGATCGCATCTGGTACTAAATCCATAGGTAATGTATTTGAATTAAATACATCTGAGGCTTCTTGTTTTGTTGCAAAGGTAGATGACAGTTAGTTATGGAATAGAAGATTTTGTCATGTTAACTTTGATAATATTGTGAAGACAAGTATGACTAATGCAGTTAGAGACCTACCAAATATTGTGAAACCATCTAACACCATGTGTAGAGAATGTGTAACGGGGAAGCAGACTAGAAACAATTTTAAAATAAAATCTTACTCAGGAAAAGGGAAGTTGGATCTAGTGCATATAAATCTGTGTGGTCCTACAAGAACAAGATCTTACTATGGTGAAAGGTACTTTTTACTTTTTGTTGATGAATTTTTTAGGATGATGTGGGTTACATATCTAAGAGAGAAATCAGAGGCGTTTGAAAAATTTAAAATATTCAAAGCAAAAGTTGAGAATGAATCTGGCTTAAAGATAAAATGTTTGAGATCAGATAGAGGTGGTGAGTTTACTTGATATTTGTTCAATACCTACTATAAAGTACATGGAATATACATACAGACATCTGCTCTTAGGATACCACAACAAAATGGGATAGCAGAGAAAAGAAATAGAACAATATTAGATGCTGCTAGAACTATGTTTCTAGAAGGAAATGTATCACATGTTCATTGGAGAGAAGTTGTTGGTACTGCTATGTATACTTTAACTAGAATTCAGATCAAAGAAGGGACAAGTAAGACTACTTACAAATTATGGTTTAATCATACTCGTACTGTGAATTATTTTAGAATATTTGGTAGTAAATTCTATATCAAAAGAGATGGTGATATAGTAAAGTTTGATGCTAGAAGTGATGAAGGGATCTTCCTTGGTTATTCCACTAAAATAAAAGCCTATAAATATTTCAAATGAGATTGAGGAAGATGATTGAAAGTGCTAATGTGAGGATTGATGAAAATTTCCAGATTCAAGAGAGAATGTATGACTATAGTCAGACTACAAAGATCAAGGAGGTTATTGCAGATCAAGAAGAACCTTTTGAGATTGACTGTGAGATTGAGGTATGTAAAGATGACTCAAATGATCCTACTAAAATTCCTAAGACTCTGAAGTATGTTAAGAAAAACCATCCTGAAGATCAAATTATTGGAGATGCAAATAGAGGAATGATGACAAGATCAAAATTAAGAGATGAAATTATTTGATTTCTCAAGTTGAACTGAAATCTACTGATGAGGAATATAGAGATGAATCTTGGACTAAAGCTATGCAGGAAGAATTAGAATAGATAAATAAGAAGAACATTAGGGAATTGGTTCCAAGACCTAAAAACAAGAATATTATAAGAACTAAGTGGGTTTTCATAAATAAGATGAATGAAGAAGGAACAGTGGTAAGAAATAAAGTAAGACTAGTTTTTAAAAGCTACTCGTAACAAGAAGGCATAGAATTTGAAGAAACATTTTCTCCTTTTGATAGGTTGGAAGCAGTAAGAATATTTCTTTCTTATGTTGCACATAAAGATTTTTAGGTATATTAGATGGATGTGAAATCTGCATTTTTGAATAGAGACTAGAAGAAGAGGTGTACATTGAGTAACATGATGGATTTCCTTTAACAGAAGATGAAGACATGGTTTACAAGTTGAAGAAAGCTTTGTATGGACTTAAACAATCACCAAGAGCATGGTATGCAAGACTGGATAGGTATCTACTTTGTCTTGGCTTCAAAAAAGGTAATGCAGACATCAATTTGTACTTAAGAACTAGTGAAGATGGAATTCTAATCATAGAAGTTTTTATTGATGATATTATTTTTGGAGGAAATGATGAAATGAGTAAAATATTCTCTAAAGAGATGGAAAATGAATTTGAAATGTCAATGATTGGTGAGATGAAATTTTCCTTGGATTGCAAATTAACCAAAACAAGAGTGGTATTTTCATTTCTCAAACCAAGTATCTGAAGGAAATGCTAAATTTTTTTGGAATGGAAGATTGTAAACCTATTGGGACACCCATGGTGACTGGTTACAAACTTGCTAATAATGATGAAACTCATAATGTTTTTCAGACAAAGTACAGATCAATGGTTGGAGGTCTACAATATCTAACTTGCACCAGACCAGATATTGCTAATGCAATTGGAATTGTGGCAAGATATCAAGAAAAGCCTAAAGAGACACACATTGTTGCTATGAAAAGAATTTTTAGATACTTGAAAGGAACAATAGAGCATGGGTTATGGTATGAAAAATCTAATAATTTTATCTTACATTCAAATACTGATGCTGATTGGGCAGGTAGTGTGGATGATAGTAAGAGTACAATAGGAGGAGCATTTTTCCTTGGAAAAAGGTAGGTTTCATGTTTAAGTAAGAAGTAGGATTGTATAGCTCAGTCTACTGTTGAATCTGAGTATGTTGATGCTGCTATAAATTATACACAGATTGTTTGGATGAAACAAATGTTTAAGGACATTGGAATCATTTTTGAAGAGCCGGTGGTTATCCATTATGATAATACTAGCACAGTGAACATGTTGAAGAATCCAGTAATGTATTCAAAGACTAAACATATTTCTATCAATTATCATTTCTTGAGAGACAAGGTAGCAAAGAAGGAGATCAAATTGGAGTATATCAGCACAAAGGAACAGATAGTAGATATATTTACAAAACCTTTTCCAAAGGATTTCTTTGAGTATCTTAGAGGTATGCTTGGGGTACAAGCCCCTCCTTGAGAGAACTAAATTGATGCAATAATGCATCAGTCCAATGGATTTTAGAGCTATATCATTTTTTGGACTTGATGTATGGATCTACTCCTTAGGGGGAGTGATCGCAGGAACATTATAGAACATGTTTGGGTGATTTTGTACTTGGTTCTTGTAGGCATGAATATTTTAAAAAGCTACACCTTGCATAAGGAAGAAGAAGAGTTATGGCACCCTTTTCCATTGTTGTCAAAGGGGGAGAGATTTTATGAGAAAATCCCTACTGTTTAGGGAGAGTTGTGTTGAGGATATTGAGAAGATTGTATTGAGAGAGTACTTTTGGGTTGATGGATTTTCCCATATGTTTCCATCAATGCTAAAGGGGGAAATTTTTGGAATTGGTTCCTAATGATGTTGTTGGCATTCATGTTTTGTTACTGATGTCAACATATATTTCTATGGAGGCGGAACAAACTGGTTATTACTATTGCTCGATGACTAACAGAGATGTATAGGTACTTTACAGTTGATTCAGAATGAGAAAAGATGGTTATTTGTACAAGGATATGTCATTATCTTTTTTCTAAGGCCTCACAGCTTAATATTGTCTATTAGCTGAGTTACATATGTTTTAGTGAAGACTGGGTACTGGACGGTGACAGTGATCTTTGACAAAGTTAGTCTCTATGTTTTGAGTATAACTTATGAGTGATGTGGATTCATGTTATGCAAGCTTAAGGGATGGAAGAAGACATGTTAAGGAATATTTTTTATGTTTCTCAAGTCTTAGTACTCTTGGTGACATAAGTTGTGGCATGTGTTCTGGAGGAGACCTATTTGGGGCCAACTTCAAAGATGTAGCGTGCATTATGGATTGCGAGCATGGATTATGAATATTGGATTATATATGATGAATTGTAATTGATGTTTACTTCTTATAGGTACCGTGTGTATCTTAGCAAGAGGTTAAGTAATTATTTGTATATTGGGAAAGCCTAATTGGCCAACTTAATTAATTATTGTAATAGGGTATATATGAGAGATCTTTTTTTTAAAGATGAGTGATGTATGGTGATTGAGATAGAGACAGTGAAGTGTGGAAGCTGTGATTTTGTTTGTCTGTTGGATGTAGAGTAGAGGTTGTGATTATGTTACTTCATTGGAACTGACCAAGCAAATATAATTGCTATCAGACAGTTTATTAGATTATATATTTCCTATATACACTTGTATTTCAGACCATAAGTCTTGAGGGTGGCTTTAACCTTCTTTAGGTAGTGTGCCTGGGAAGTGAGCCCATTGTTACTCTTGACTCCTAACAAGGTATGTCCTTTAATAGGGACTATGTACTATAATGCATCACTAAGCTCATAAAAGGGCTAAATATTTTAAGAGGGATACTATACTCTCATTACATTATTTGTGGGTACTAATTCCCACCGAGGTTTTACCTTTAATAGGGTTTCCTCAACAACAAAGGATTGTGTTATTGTGTTGTCATTTAATGTGTTATCATTTGGATTTAAGTTTTGTTTATAAATTTTAAATGTTTAATAATCTGTCTCACAACTTATTCACCCCCCTCTCATTTGTGTTGGTGGATTGTTATTCCTAACAAATAATGTCATGGTCAGCAGTGAACACCTCACAATTTTTAGGTTGGTGAAAAATTTTGGCTACATCTTTAGAATGAGGAACATAACATGCCACATAAGAAGTTTTGTTCTTTGTGATATGGCCCATATACTATTCTCAAGCATGTTGGAGAGAATGCTTTTGAAATAAACATTCCCCCAATTTTGGGAATTAATCATGTTTTTAATGTGGAATTACTTTTCCCATATTTTCCACCTCTATTGGATACTTCAGAGGTTGTTGCTAGAATTCATGTTGGGGATTTGAATCCTGAGACCATGACCCTATTAGCAAGTGGACAGATTGTGGATGTACATTTGAAATATATTTACGGCGCACAAGTTTCTTTGTATCATATTGTCCAAGCAGGCCATATTATGCACCAAGGTAAATGGTTTATCAGTGAACGAATTACAGAGTATTGTCCTCTTATTTTGTAATAGGCTATAGAAATGGAGCCCATTGCCTCTCAAGGAGGGAGGAAGTATCCAGTGTATGAGGGTGATTCAACTCATGTTGGGAATGATCAAGAACCATATGGAGCTAATCCAGAACATGAAAAAAATTATCTAGAATATTATTGGGATGATCTAGTCCATGTTGGGAAAGGTCTAGAGTAGTTTGGAGCTGACGGGAGAGACAAATTATAAAATTTGAAAATATAATTTTTTGATATTTTTATGTTTTAGTAAATCACATTTTTGAGGGTATTCAGAGCATAAGTGGGTGTCAAAAGTCTTTTAGGTTTATTATAATTATTTTTGAAGGCATGGTTCTAAGGAACTAAAACTAAATCTCTTCAATAGCTTTCTAGCGAATCAAACATCTTTAAATTTTAAGCTCCAAGTAGAAAGATATGGCCCCACCAAGTCGGGCTACCCAATTTTGTAGTTTCAATATATTTATAATTTTGTTTATCATTTTATTTTCTAGAGACTCTTTAGTTCAAATTGGTTGGTTTCCTAAGACTGTTGGGATTCCACTCTTGTGTTTGAAAAATCTTTTTACTGTGGACTCTTGATGCATACAACTCTTTTTTTTAAGTTTATGCTAATGTCCATAATTTTCACAATACTTGTAAGTTCTCGCTTACCTTGTATAGTTTAACAAATTCCTTGTTGAATTCAGATAAAAAAGACACCAAGAAAGAGGAAAACAACTAAGGCAAAAAGATAAAGAAGTGAAGAGAGAGAGAGAGAGAGAGAGAGAGAGAGAGAGAGAGAGAGAGAGAGAGAGAGAGAGAGCCCCACNAGGCAAAAAGATAAAGAAGTGAAGAGAGAGAGAGAGAGAGAGAGAGAGAGAGAGAGAGAGAGAGAGAGAGAGAGAGAGAGATCCCCACTAAGTTAATTGACTAAGTGGGGCATGAGTTGTGAGGAACAAAAGTTACCAAACCATCATGCCCTTTCAAAAAGGTTTCCCAAATTAATAATGATTTAATTTAAATAATTATTCCTCTCCCTAAAGAGATTTTATAAATATTATTTATTAATATCTTCTTCAACCAAATGATCATAATTTCCTTTATTATTTATTTTCCTTTTAATTCTAAAGGTTCATTTCATAGCTTTATATTTTCTTGGGGAAAAAGTCACATAACACGTCTCCCTTTGTAATTTAGTTTTTGTCCTTAGTAAAAAGAGATATATATGAAAACCAACTCAAAAAATATGTAATTAATAAATAAAATTATCAATATTTCATAATTCTTTATGTTTCTATTTTATTTCACTCCATCTACATTATTTTCATCTTTTAAATCATAGATCTCCCCTTTTCAATTTAAGTTCACAAATGATTTCCACAAAAATCACTTTGCCCATCAAAATTATAATCAAAACTATATATTTCTTATAAAATTAGAAAAAATTTAATCAGATAAACTAAAGTTATTCTATATAACTTAATCTCATATCTTTTATTTTATCAACTGTATCAATTTACTATATATTTTTAATCAATTATATGTAATTTTAACATTAACTTTACTAAATTATTAACTAGTGAATGAGTTGCATATCTTATACTATGTAATCACTCATTATTATATACTCAAAATATATTCAAAGATGACAATCATGCAATCTAGGCTACACAAGTGTCATCTTTTACTATAAATCGAGTATAAATATATTTTTTTCAAGAATTGTTGTCCTATAAAATAAAGAACATTTACAAGACTATTGGGTTGATCAAGTCTAGTGACAATGTACGATAGGTAAAAATAGTACTAAAAATATATATTTCTAGCATCTTAAAAAAACATTTCTAACCTTTCTTTTGTTTAAGTACTAAGGTATTTGAATTTGAATTTAAATTTAATGATACCCGATCTATTCAAACATAAATAAAAAAAATTTAAAGGGTGTCTCTCCCCATGTCAAGTTTGACATGTCCCCATTTTTACTCCTAAAATCTTTTAACTCGTTTAAATATCATATTTTTTAGATGTGAAATTGATCCCAAGACCTATAGAATATGGGCCCATAAAATAACTTACATTAAAAAATAATAGATGTCAATTTTTTAAATTATCAACAAATATGATAATACCACTTTCTATAAAGTAAACAAAAGTTAGCATCTAGATATACAAACTTGATTACTAGAAAGTCTAAATTATTAAATCCACATTCTAAGACAAACTTCTTTGTATAAAAGAGTACTAGCTAGATATGAACAAACATTAAAATTAGTATTGTGATAAACTTATCATCTTCCAAATACTAATATCTCCACACTAATATCGCTACACCATGTATATATCAATGTTGAAATGTCACTCTGGAAACTCAAACTTGGATCTACACAATGAAAACCAATTAATTTAACTATTTGAACACAATCCCTTTTGATTTTTGATTTTTTATTCTAACTGCACTCAAATTGGTATAATTTATAGGGGTCAATAAAGATGATAACATTAAAATTTACCTATATTTACTCATTTGATACACTAATTTGATTTGAAATTATTTTTGTAAAACTTCCTAGAAAATTGCATTTCTATTAGCCTTATTTATTTTTAAGGAAATATGAATAGCATATTCATTTGGTGTCCTTATAAAGAGGTGGGAGTTACTCTCTAGCTTATATTTTTTGTACCAATCCCTACTAATTTATAAGTAATGGCATAGAAGATCAAATTATATTTATCCATATACTAACATGGAATCATGATGCGGAGTGGAGTGGAGTAGGATTGAAATTGAGCCCAACCATAAACGTATTTGTCCTTCTATCCCTTAAGACACAATAGGATATCACTTGGATCCTTCTTATAAAAACCCTTCAATAAAAATATCATGATCCTTCTTTAATTTTCTTCAACTCCTTTCTGCAGGCTAGGATGTCACCACAACAATCTAATCACACTAGACTAGTGTGTCCCAAACTTCAATTCACAATCTCTCACAAGAACTCCTCCATTCATATGGAATAGTGCACAATACCTCCATAATTCACCATAGTGAGTGGATTAGGGTTATATTGATCAAAAGTACACAAATTAGGGCCCTTCGAAGACTTCTACAAAGTCCTACTAGACTCAAATTCCAAACTGTCATTTTAGGCCTAGTGAGACAGGCTTATCTAGTAGCCCTAGGAATGGGATTTTTCAGTGTTAAATTTTATAAATTCCAAAGGAACAATATGAAATACCAAACTTTTACATATCCTTTTGGGAGATATACCAAAATATAAAGACCTAGTTCCCAACTCCAACTATGTTCTTCCCAAACAATACAAGGTTCACAGACCTAATATGACTAATTAGGCATGATTACTGAAGAAAGTACTCAAGAATGGGTTGTCCAAACAAATCCACTACCTAGTGAAGGTCTTTCTACACCAAATAACACCCAATCCACCATCAAACTGATCCTAACCACACCCTATTGATTCTTGTGCATTAAAGTGCATTAAACTATAGTCGAGCACATAAGAGATGCTCGACTAGGGCTTAGTGTCAAAACCACCTAAAAAAATCCAATCTATTTGTACTCCTAGATTCTTAAATATCCCTACCCCTAATTTCATCTCACCTATGGTCATGAGATTCCACTAGTGTATTTTAAAGTTACAGGCACATCTTCAAAACCCTAGGGTATGGAGGGTTTCTACACCAGTCTGATCAAAATAGTGATTTCTCCTTTGAACCTCCACCAAAATGAACAAACCCAAATGAATTAGAAGCACAAAAAAATATACAATGTAACCATTAGGAAACCAAACTCTTCCCAATCACAATGCAATTTTTACAGTACGAAAATCAAAGACAGTTTCCAGAAAAATAGTGTTTTATTCCTTCAATTTTACCACCAATCTTTGCATACATGAACATCCAAAACCATTTCGACATTCACGGACATATATCTCCCTAATAAAACATCCATAACCACTTTTCAAACCTTTTAGACTATTGGGGAGGTTGTTAGCAACTTCTCATTTATAAGTTACAAAATTTGCTAAGCAACTTTGCAACATTTTTGCAACTTTATTGTCCTGTACTACCTAGGACCTCTTAAGACTTAAAATGAGTTCATTTCCACTCAAGATAGCCTAAGACACCTAAAAAAAAAAAAAACAATAATTTTTTTTCACTTTGACCAAGTTTGACCACAAGGTTTATAAGTGCACCTTGGGTCAACTTGTCATACAAATGGGCTTTTTATTACATCAAATGGATCCAATGATCCTTAAGGAATTTTATGCCTATCAAACCAAATTTATTACATCTTAGGAGGGGTTCTCCTACACCATACTCCCTTTGATTTGAAAACTCAAGTTCATACTTGAGAGAAACTCCTTCAATGTAGTAACATGCTTGGCTATCATATGCTCATCCATCCATGTGGCATCTAGATTAGGTAGGATTTTCCATTTGACCAGATAGTGCTTGTAAGTGTTCCTCTTTGTAATATTTACAACCTTGGTGTATAAGATATTCTTCAATCACATTGGTTGGCTAGGAGGGAGATCCTTAATCCATTCAACCTATTTATCCTCTTCATCCTGCGAAGAAACATCAGAACTAGCATCACCCTTGAAAGGAGTGAGATCAGATACATTAAAAATTGGAGAAATGGAAATAGTAGGAGGTAGAGAAATTTCATAAGCATTTTCTCCAAACTTGTAAATTATTTTACAAGGGCCTATCTTGTCATCTACAACTTGGTGTGCTTTCCTTTAGAGAGCCTTTGTAATGCCCCACCAGGGAACCCAGGAGAACTAACCTAAACATAACACTAAGTTAACAAGATAAAAAAAAATTAATGTTCACAAACAATAATGATAACAATGCAGAAGCAATGCGATGAATTACATGACATACACATAAGCACAACTCAACAAAGATAAAAATTCTCAAGGGTTCCTTGACGTAGAATTACTTAAGAAAAATAATCTACAAATAAGAACTATAAAGAACTAACATAAAGGATACATCAACTGAATCCAATAATATTCATCTCATACTATAAGACCACATATACATCTAAAATAACCAACACATACATGAAAGGGCCTAAAAGAGTTTGGCAACTAAAATTGAAAAGAAAACTAAGGGGTGTGTATTACATCCTCCTCCCCTAAAACTAGGCTTACTCTTGGAAGCCTACAACAAAGATAGATATATGCATCTCTCAACACAAAGAATCCTACCGAGTCACAAGAGACTCAAAGTGTGGGTCCCATAGGACCCTTCCCAGGTCTCTGATTCAAACACTAGGGATCATTCCCCACTGTAGGAATGAGGAAACTATCTACTAGTCTCTACTCGCAACCCCACTCATAGGATCATGATACACATCTTGAGAATGATCAAACATTGCATACGCTTTGTGAGACATACCAACATTCTTAACTGTAGGCTTAGACGTTGATGGCCTCTAATCTGAGAACTACGATGCTCACTAAGGACAATTGATAGCAATATGTCCAAACTGCCCACATATAAAGCAAGCTCCTCTACTACCACCTCCTCTAACTAAAGGTGCATTAGACTGCTGAACACTACCCCTACTGACATCCTGATGCATACTCTGTGTTGGCTGAACTGTATGATTGTGCTTGTTGCGCTAAATATCATGGAAGTTCCTAATTCGAGGACCACTAAAAGTAGGAGGAATGGTTCCTCCCTATTTTTGAGACTGGTTACCTTTTTTAAAGGTAGAAGGACCTCTAGAATTCCTAGCTCCTTGAGAATTGTTACCTCTGAAACCAGAAGTAGGTACACTAGGTTGCACTCCCAACTGTCCACCATGGCCCAAAGCTAGATTCGCCTCTACAAGAGTAGCTTTAATGACCGCTTCTCTGAGGGTTGTAGGCTCAAAGATTATAACTTCCCCAATGATGCGTTCATTGAGCCCCCTAACAAAATGTTGAATCATGAGGGTTGAATCATGACCATAACCTGCATATTGCTTGAGCTCGAAGAATCGACGCTCATACTCTACCACTGATAAGGTCAACTGCCTCAAGTTATGGAGCTCATCATCCCACTACTGCCTCCACTAATCTAAGAGGAATCCCTCTTAGAATTTTTCAAGGAACAACTCCCAAGTCACTGTATCCATGTGAAGCCCTAACTTCTCCTCTTCTATCTTCCACCATACTGCTGCAAAATTGGAGAGTTGCATCGCCGCATACCTAGCTTTAGTATTTCTACTAAATGGATGCATGGAAAAAATACTCTCCAAGGAAATAAGCCATGTCTCAGCCTCAGACCTTGATCCCTTCCCATCAAAGGGAGTAGGTCACACTCTCATGAGATCCCTCATGTAGTTCGCTGCCACAACATCAGGATCCACTATGACAGTTCTCCTTGGAGGGCTCCTAGATCTCACCCTCTCTCTGCTCTATCTAAGAATGATATGAAACATCTTTCTCCACTCTACCCTGCTCAGGAAGATTATTCAAAATTGCCTGCAACATCTGCCTAATGTCTCGCTCTCCAGACCCAGACTGAAACTCTTCCCTCTGCTCCTCTCTACAATGTTGATGAGAACTATCTTGGCTAACACTCATGGAAGGACTATGATCCCTACCCCTTCCACGGCCACCAACTCGGCCTCTACCATGACCTCTAGCAACTCTATTCTTAGGCATGATTCTTGAAGCAACCATAAACCAAACCACAACTGACAACCAAAATCAAAACCAAATAACATCAAAAGGAAACAATAATCACAAAGCAATGGTTTTAAATACATCAGAGTTTATGTCTATGTTTATTTTCAAGTTTTAAACCAAAAGAAAACTAATGGGCATACAAATTTCCCAGAGCTCCCAGTGTAGAAATTTGGGCTCTGATACCAAGTGTAATGCCCCGCTAGGGAACCCAGGAGAACTAACCTAAACATAACACTAAGTTAACAGGATTTTTATTTTTTTTGTGTTCAAAAACAATAATGATAACAATGCGGAAGTAATGCAATTAAGTACATGACATACACATAAGTACAACTCAACAAAGATAACAATTCTCAAGGGTTCCTTGATGTACAATTACTTAAGCAAAATAATCTACGAATAACAACTATAAAGAACTAACATAAAGGATACATCACCTGAATCCAATAATATTCATCTCATACTATAAGATCACATATACATCTGAAATAACCAACACATACATGAAAGGTCCTAAAAGAGTTCGGCAACTGAAACTGAAAAGAAAACTAAGGGGTGGGTATTATAGCCTTCCCTTCTTAAGGTATGCCCATACTTTGTCTCCCACTTTAAAAGTAACATGTCTCTTTTTACGGTCTTCATGAACCTTATACTTCTCTATATTGGATTGAAATGTGGTCCTAACCTTCTCATGTACTTATTTTATTAGATCTTCTAGTTCCCCTCCTGGAGCACTTACTTTTAATTCATTTGGTAGATCCCTTAACTCCATAACTCCTCTAGGATGCAATCCATAATTGGTCTAAAAGGGTTTCTTACAAGTGCTTCTATTAATTGTATCATTATAAGTATACTCTACTTGAGGGAGAATAGAATCCCATGATTGACCATATTATTTTGTGAGGCATCTTATGAGATTTCCTAGGGACCTTTTACTACTTCAGTTTTCCCATCTCTTTGAGGATGGTATGTAGACCTGAAAGAAAGGTTTGTACCAAGATTTTTCCAAAGGGTCCTCCAAAAGTGACCTTGGAATTTCACATCTCTATATGAGACAATAGAAAGAGGTAGCCCATGAATTCTGACCACTTCTATTAATAAAAGGTTAGCAATGCGGGATGCATCGTTAGTTGATTTACAGGGAACAAAATGAGTCATCTTGCTAAAGCAATCCACAATGAAAAAAACATTATCAAAACCTTGTTTTATTCTAGGCAGGCCCATAAAAAATCCATACTAACACTTTCCCATGTTTTTTTTGGAATTGGTAGGGGCTGATAGAGACCTTGTTTTGTACTAACCCCTTTAGCCCTCTGACAAATGGTACAAGACTCCACAAATCTCCTTATGTTAGTCTATATTTTGGGACATTAGTAGTGCCTCCTAACCAATTCAAAAGTCTTATCTATACCAAAATGACCACTCAATGTACCACAATTCTTTTCTTTAATCAAATTACTCCTCATTGAACATTTTGGAATACATAGTTGTCCTCCTTTAAATAGAAGACCAGACTAAATTAAACAATCAAAGTATAAGGTATGATAAGCATTAAAAAGTGTAGTGCAAACCTAATAGATTTCTCCAAAACATTGATCATTTTTATACAACTCCTTAAGGGCATCAATCCCTATGATTTGTACCTATATTTCTTGTATTAAATTGACTCTCCTTTTGAAAGCACCTGCCACCTTATTTTCTTGGCCCTTTTTATGCTTTATGGTGAAAGTGTAAGCTTGTAATTATTCTACCCATTTCATATGTCTACAAATTAGTTTCTCATGTCCATTTAGATAGCTTAGGGAATGGTTATCTATGAGGACAATGGATTCCTTGGGAAGAAGTAGTGTCTCCACTTTTTAAGGGCTTGGACCATGGCATAGAGCTCTAGGTCATAGGTTATATACTTCTTCTTAGCCTCATTAAGTTTCTCTGAGAAGAAGGCAATAGGTCTGCCCTCTTGGATAAGCACTGCCCCAATGGCTAGATTACTTGCATTATTCTCCATAATGAAAATCTTATTGAAATCAAGGAGAATGAGAATAGGAAATTGTGATACTCTATTCTTTAGATATTCAAATGCTTCATTTTCTCTGGTGTGTCGTTCAAACTTTACCTTCTTACCTTCTTTGATGGTGTCTAATAGGGGTGCACAAGTCTAACTGAAATTCTTAATGAATTTCTTGTATAAGGTTTCTAAGCCATAAAATATTCTGACTTCTCCTGAGGTCTCTGGGGTTGGCCAACTTAAAATTGCATCCACCTTTTTGGATCCATCTTTAGTGTCCCTTTTGAGATGACAAAACCAAGGTATGTAAGTTCTTCTTGCATAAAAACACACTTTTCTAAATTTATCATCAATTGGTGTCCATGGAGTCTTCTTATGACTTTATTCAGCTGATCCAAATTATTTTCCCTTAACCTGTTGAAAACAAGTATGTCATCCAAATATAAAACAATAAATTTTCCAATGAAATCATGGAGTACTTCATTCATTAATCTAATGAATGTACTCGATGCATTACTGAGACCAAATGGAATTACAAGACATTCATACAATCCTTTTGTGGTTTTAAAAAATTTTTTCCACTCATCTCCTGGTCTTATCCTGATTTGATGATAGCCTGATTCAAGGTCTATCTTAGAGAAGTAGCGTGTACCCCCTAACTGATCCAATAGGTCTTCAATTCTAGGAATTTGAAATTTGTATTTGATTTTGATTTTGTTAATTTCCCTGGAGTCAATGTAGAGTCTCCACTTTCCATGCTTCTTAGGTGCTAGCACATTAGGGACTCACACATGGGCGTAGGCTCTTTTGGATTAATCCTTTAAGTAACAACTCATGCACTTGCATTGAAATTTCTTCCTTTTGATCAGGGGTTGGTTTTTATGTTGCTTTGTTGGGTAAAGATGTACTAGGGATAAGATCAATGTGATAACATTTGTCTCTCAAGGGTGGAGGGCATTGAGTAAGTTTCCTACAACTACACCTTTGTATTTTTTCAACAATTCACCAACCTCCTTGGGTATCTTCACAGTCTTTTCTTTCTCCACTTTCTCCTTGGGTTTCAACACTATAGCATAGCCTATATTTGCCTATTTGATGGTTTCTAACATCTCATTTTCTCCTACCAATATCATCATTGGTTCCTTTTATTTATCAGATTTGGGATTAGGCAAGGGTTTCATAGTGTAACTATTTCCATCCTTGTTGATGGTGTAAGTGTTTTTCATCCTATCATGTTGGGCCTTAAGGTCATATTACCAAGGATGACCTAGCAGTATATGACATGCATCTATATCTATAATGTCACATTACACCTTGTATTTGTATTCTCCTATTGAAAAATCTACCCATGCTTTCTCATCAACTAGATTTTTTTCCCCCTTTGTAAGCCAAGACACTTTGTAGGGATAAGGATGAGGAATCATATTCAAATTCAACTTTCCTACCATTTCTTTAGACACCAAATTTTCTATGGAACCAGAATCAACAATGAGTTTGCAAACCTTACCATGGCTTTTGCAATTTGTTGTGAAGATAGTATTCCTTTGTGGTGGTTCTTGGGTTGCAGGGACCTTCAATAGATTCATTCTCATCATTATACATACTTCCTCTTCTAGATCCAACTCCTTGGATGGTGAGTTGACACTTTGGGAATCTCTTGTATCAATTGTGTTCTTTTGTCACCTTGTGTGTTTGAGCTTGTTCTCTTTGGGTACCTATGGGGAGGATTACTCACTTGATTATAGTTGTAACACCTTAAGGTACCCCCATTTCTTCCTCCAAATCTACCTCTTCTATTGGATATTCTACCTCTAAATTTTCCCTCTCCCTAAGAGCCTTCTTGACTAGATTCTCCATGGGGTCTGAAACTTTGTCCTCTTCCACTAGAAATTCCTCTACCTCTAGAATTCCTTCCCCTTACTCTATTATTATGCTCTTGTCTTCTCTTTATCTTCTCTTCTACCTTTAATTCCAATTGGTAGCATCTATGAACTGTATCAAGGTTCAAAAGATTCAATTCATCTTGGATATTTATCCTTAGGTCATTTAGATATCTGGCCACCTTTTCACTTTTAGTCTCCATTGTCTTGGAATTCATACTAAGCTTATGAAATTCTTTAGTATATGTGCTAACAACCATTTCCTTATGTCTTAAATTGTGTCTTCTCTTATGAATTTGGACTTTATATTCTTCTGGGATATAGGTTTCTTAAACCTTAGCAGTCATTTTGCTCCTTGTGGATATCATACTCTTCCCCTCCTTCACCCTTTCTCCTTGGATGAAGTTCCACCATGTTAATGTTGCTCCTTTCAACTTGGAATTTTCCAATTTGACCCTTTGGTTATCATGTATCTCCTCACATTCAAATAAATTATTCAATGGCTCTAACCATTCCATGACCAAATCAGGATCCATCTTCCCACTAAAGATGGGAAGATCTAGTTTATTGTTCATGGTCCTTCTCTCCACAGACATGGGAATTTAGAAGGTACCTATGCTCTACAATAATATCCTCTTCTTCCTTCCTATGTTATTTCTCCTCTTCCCCTTCCTCATCTCTCTCTAAGCATTCTTCACCCCTTCTATCAACTTTTCCCTTCAACCTTTCTAGTTCTACTTTCATCCATTTGTTCTCTTTTGCTTGCTCCTACACAATCTTGGAAAGCTCTTCATTTGTTAGTTTTTGAGGCATTACTTGAGCCTCTTCTCCTAAATCTTATGATAACATATAAAATGATCCTTCCCCTAAGGATTATCCTAAGCTTTGATACCACTTGATGCAGAGTGGAGCGGAGTAGGGTTGAAATTGAGCCCAACCACAAACTTATTTGTCCTTCTAGCCCTTAAGTCACAATAGGCTATCACTTGTATCATTATTCTATCAACCCTTAAACGAAACCATCATGATCATTCTTTAATTTTATTCAACTCCTTTCTGCAGGCTAGGATTTCACTACAATAATCTAATCACACTAGACTAGTGTGTCCCAAACTTCAAGTCACAATCTCTGACAAGAACTCCTCCATTCATATGGACTAGTGCACAATACCTTCATACTTCGGGATAGAGAGTGAATTAGGGCTATAATGTGAAGACATTATTTTTCCATTAGTGTATGCAAAGGGAGAATATTTTTTGAACCATCGGTTACACCTACACTGAAAGATAGACTTTCAGTACAAACCAAAAGTAGAGATAACAAAGGTCATCAAAAGTACTAAGGTCAAGAGAAACCCGACAGGACAGATCACAAGAGTAAACCGATACAGTTTGCATAGTTCAACCCAAAAATGTTGAGGTGAAAACCAAAAAAGAAGAAAAGAA
This sequence comes from Thuja plicata, assembly GCA_018584345.1. Lineage (NCBI taxonomy): Eukaryota > Viridiplantae > Streptophyta > Pinopsida > Cupressales > Cupressaceae > Thuja > Thuja plicata. Next base: position 2,641,967 of record MU223425.1, read on the forward strand.
GAGGAACCTAATAGAGCAAGGGAACCCGATGGATAGTTCAATGAAGGAACATGACAGACTGACAATAGAGCAACCCGCGCATCAGAAATCAAAATTCAGTTAAATCCCAAGAAATGTGGATCTGACTTCCACGTCAGATAAAACACTTATGTTTTATATTTAGCATTTTGATTTTATTTAAAACCATTTCTTGAGGGACAAGCATTTTAATTATAATTGTTTTAATTATTCTAACTGATTGAAAACATGCAAACTAGGAGATCAAGGTCAAGTTGTAAACCTTTGATCATAGAGTTGTCTTTGTAATACATAAAACTAAAATAGGTCAATCTATTTTTTAAATAAATGTGTAATCATTCTTTTCAAAAAGCATGTGAGGATGATAATAGCCAAGGACCACATTTATGGATCAAACTAAGAGTTTCAAGTAAGAACAACAAAAGATGAATTAGGTTATCAAGAACCGGATTCAAGGCTACCGAGCAACAGAGGTATTGATCAATCACATTAGGTGATACATTATTCTTGTAATATTTAATGGATCTGTAATCAGCAATGGTAGATTGTATACACTCAAGTCACTGAATATTTTTTTCTACATTCTAACAAGTGTAGCAAATATAAGAAATTCTTTCAAGAAAGGTGGATTTAACAATCCTTATGTAAATTTCTTAACCGAGTGCACACTAAATAGTGTTGCTAAAGTTCTTAACAAAGTAGACCTTAACCAATCTCCACATAATACTCCTAACAGGGTAGATCATTAGAAGTGATCAAATTGTAAGGCTTAACCAGTCCCTTCCATTCTACAGATAGTGAAGCTTTATGGGTTTCATTCCCACCACAATTTTTACCTTCTAAGAGGGATTTTCTACATTACCAAATCTTGTGTCATGTGTCTATACATTTCATGAATGTTTTACATTCTTATTAGTTTATGAATTGATGTTACATACACAAAGATAGAATAGCATATATGAATGGTAATACAATGTATTGATCATAAAAGGATAAAGGTTAATTGATAAAAAATTTGAGGGTGCTGATTCACCCCTCCCCTCTCAGCACACCATTCCATTATTTCCAACAATTGGTATCAGAGCTAGATCTCTTAATTTGAAAAGTTTAAAGACTTAAGAGAAAAGATCATCCAATGGAACGGTACAAGATAGACAAGAATATTGAGAATCAAAAGCTAGAAATATAGATCTTCTATGAACAATATAAAGAAGCTAGAATCAAGATGAGACAGTTGCTAATGAAAGAAAGATTATGGCATCTCGTTGTATTGAAACAGACTATCATGAGGAAGAGTTACCTAGTCTATTTGAGTCTTCCAGATCTAAAACTAGCAAAGCATCAGACACATCTGAAGAAACCATCACAAGCTTAAATGAAATCAATCAACATCTGGTTGGACAAGTAAAATCTCTGCAAATTGGTTAAGAGACGCAGATGGTAAGAATGATTGATGTCATGAATAATGCTAGACAAGCTAAGAAAGAAAGAACACTAGCTATTGATGACAGAAGGAAGATTACTAAAAAGCTACAAGAGAAAAAGTTAGAAATACAAAGACTTACAAAACATCATCATGAGATCACCAATCAAATTATTCTTATGATTCAAGAGGCAAACAAAATGAACACAAGACTCATTGAAAGAATAGAAGCTATCGGTGAGCTAAGAGAAGAAAATGAAAAACTGAAGCATGAGGTAAGAATTCAACAACAACATAATAACATGATCAAGAGAGCTGAAGAAAGCACCAAAAGAATGGATGATTTTATGGATGGAAAAAGAAGATTCAACAACAATACCAGACTAGGGTATACTAAAAATAAATAAACACCATACCAAGCTGATCCAAAGAATGTCTATGCAAATCCAAGACCAAGAAAGTAGTCATGCAATCACAGTGAAAAACAAGGCCACACATAAAATGTCCGCAGGACAAAAATAAAATGTATTTCTAAATCCACACCTTCATTCATAGGAATTTGTTATAAATGTAAAAAGAAAGGACATAAAGAATTTGACTGTAAATCTGAGGTGAAACAACCAAAGAAGGAATCCTACATGGACAAATATTGTCCTACTTGCAAAATGTATGGGCACACATCTCTTGAATGCAGGAAGAAGAAAAGGCAAGCATGGAAGCCTAAAGAAAATAAAACTGCTTATCAATCGAACAGAGTTGGTAACTCGTATGTTTGGGATTTCAATACATGGGGAAAATGCACAGCATGTGGAAGATTTGGACACATATATGGAAAATGCATGAGACAATGGATGAGAAAGTCTAGAAGCTAGACTAACCCCAGAATGGCATGTCTACACTGTCACAAAGTTGGTCAACTAAGGAAGGACTACAGAGACCGAGTGATAGAGACAAGCACCTTTTCCAATGGAAACACTATTGAAGACATCAGGAAGATGAGAAACAAAATGTGGAGGAAAGCTACAAAAATTGATGAAGCTGGACCAAGAAATACAAATGGTGACACCTTATCTAATGGATCTGGTGACATCACCACCCCCACCTAAGGAGAAAAAGTAAGTATGGAACTGCATTATACCAAGTTATATTTTTCATCAGTTCCATTATACATTGATGAAATTCCAAGCTAGCATGATTAAAGATGCACTATGGTATTACTTGTTATGATTCTATGAATTCAATCTCATTGGTCAATGATTACCGAAAATCATTGATGTACATACAAAGCTAAGTTGTCAATGTTTACTGAGCATCGTTGATTAACACATAAAAATCTAAGTCGCTGGTGTAAACTGATTGGTAACCATGTAAAAAGACAATGTTGTCTTTGTGATATACTGAGATCCGTCAGTAAATAGTCAACTGAGTTGACACCTATCCTGAGAAACACGTTCTCACTGAGAATGAAGTGTGTATGCTACCTGACGACTCTGTCTTCAAACACTGAGAAGTGGGTGAGAATTTATGACATGACATAGGGCAAAAGTCTATAAATAGTCGATGAAAGAGCTCATTGTTCACAAAGTGATTTGAGCGAAGAAGCAGAGAAAAACTAGAGAACAAAGCAACCAGATTACAGAGTGACCTCAACCTTGTTCACAGCACTCTGAAAGATTCCCAGTAGTCACTGAAGTTTGAAGTAAGTAACAACATTCACCAAGAACTCCAATTTCTTTTACGGGAAAAATCCCTGAATTCTGAAACGATGGAAACTACTTCAAGAACCTCCAAGCTCAAGAATGAAAAAGAATATAAAGGTCAATCTAATCAAGAATTCCACTTGTGAAGAACCTCATTACAAGATCTGTCTTGAGGTTGCTTCACAACCCAAAAATACTGGTGCATTCTCTAGTATACCATCTAGGGTTTTGATCGTTGAAGACATGCAAGCATATATTCACTGTAAGATTGCAGAAATAGGAGACCTTGAGGTTGAGCAAGCTAACAAAAATATTTGCAATGATGATGGAACAATCAAAGAAGAACATAGGCACATTGAAGTGAAAGGGCTCACACATGCCCTACTATTCCCAAAGGAATTCAAGACCGAATGGATTCGGTTAGTACTAAGCAGAGTACATGACCAAAAGATATGGCTGGATGAGCCAAAAATGATAAATAAGGATGTTATACATGATGTTACCAGTTATCCCATAACCGATAAAGTAAAGGCACTAAAGCACCCTCCTCGAGCTAACATTAAAAATAATACAGTAGCAGCATGGGATGGAAGAGGATTAAAGGTATCCACCATCAACGATGAGAAATGAAATTTGGAGCATGTGTCTTAGGATACAAATTATTTTATCTAGCAGGATGAACAGTATTGCATCCGGAGCAGTGGATATAGCATACAAAATTTTCAAGAAGAGACTGCATTTAGATCTGTCAGAACTTATGCTAAGGAAATTAGATGAGAACATGAAGACAATCAGGACTACAAAGTCTAACTCATGTAAGTTTGGTTCACTCATTATGTGCAAATTTTTCTATTTTTGATAATCCTTCCCATCTATCAACAATGTCAAATGGGACACTACTCGACCAGTGACCACACAGATTAGTGAGTTCAATAAATCACTAGGAGACAATTTTGAATCAGTCATGGAGGAATACTTCTCTGGATTCAAAGACACAATGCAGAAGAGAGTGAGGATACCAGAACAACTGGTAGAAAAGTACAAGACTAAAATTTCTTTTATGGTGGACACTAATTACACCTATATCAAGCCAGCTGTACCAAGGATAGCATGACTGGCACCACTTGACTATGAGGTTAACATAGATCAAGCACCCAATGCCATTGAAGCATTGTTAAATGAGCCATTGGACATATCACAACCTAAGTTTGGAACTTATGAGGAAGCCAAGGAAAGGATAAAAACTAGCTTAGTTGTGAAAAATATTGACAGGAAGAAAGATAAAATGGTTAAGACTTTGAAGAAAAAGTTGTTGATGAATGAAGAGGAAACTGAATAGACAGAAGAAACCGAGGGTCAGTCACCCATTGGTGAAGCTGAGAAGGTGAGTGACTCAGAATCCACATAATCTGATGTACCACCCCCAAAGAAACCAAGGACTACTGCTACATCTAGGACCATAAGTCAGACAAAAAAGGATGCAAGTCCTTCACTGATCAAGAAAGGTCAAGTGAGGACCTATAAAAGAAAGCCTCAAACAGGGAAAAAGGGCCCAAAAAAAAGAAGAAAGTTCATCAGAACTAAGGAAGACATAGAGGACACCAAACTTGATGAACAACTTGTTAAGAATAAGATGCCTACTATAATTGATGAGGTATGTGCTTCAATGATCAAGTCACGATCAATAAGTGACCCCAAGATTAGAAAATGGCTAACTCTAGACCCCGAGGACCAGAACAAGTTGGAAGGAGGCATCATCACAATGATGAGTATATTTAAATATATACCAATTCAATTTGAAGATAAAATGCCTAAAGAACTTATGTATAGATTGTCGCCTAGGTGGACATATTCTCTAAAGGAAGAGAAACAAATAAGGGAAAGAGCCCTAGTTTCAGTCATGCCACCTGAATCTAAGATGGAAGAGATTTAAGAAATGATGGAGAAACATTCCAATAGGTTCTCCCCAAAGCTAAGAGCCTACGAGGTGCTAAAGGGACATCTAATTGAACTTGATAGAAAAAGTGAGGATAAATGGAGAAAGATACTTAATGTATCAAAAAGGGATTCAAGCCCCAAGCCACAAGCAACTCTTACCAACAAGCCACTCAATGTTGAAGATTAGGCTAAACTGAGCCCAAAACACATTTCTATAATGGATGATGAGGATGTTAATGAAGAAGCATTGAACACATAAGGTAACAAGGATATGGACACTGCAAATGAAACATGACCAGATAATACTATCATTGATATTACTGGAGGAGATCCTGCAGATGAGATATAAAAAGATGAAGATGTCACTGTTGTCCAGCCCAAACCAACAAACAGGACACAACTACAGATACTGCACATGTGAATATACCAGGCCAAATTCCATTGTTAATATAATCTATTAACATAATCTCACAAAAGGAAAACTCACCAGAGCCTGATGCAAGCATACCCAAAGATAACGGAAATGATGAACAAAAAGATACAACTGATAAATAGAAAGATACAACTAATGACCAAAATGTCAAAGATGGAGCACAACAAGAAATAGATGAAGGGAAAAAAGAAAAAGGTGAAGAAGAGAACAAAAGAAGATGATACTCCTAAGAATACAGAAGGAGATGTTGTAGATACACCAAAGGTTGATGTGGAGACATCCACTACCAACCGACAGGCAGATACCGAGCAACGGGAAAAAGACACAACACCACAAAAGCCTTCATCTAGCACATCTGACAAAGCAAAGGATCTTGCTTTGGTAGTACATTCAAGTGCTTCCCACTCAGCATCCAAGACGAAGAAGAAGACAAAGAAGAAAAATTTGCAAGTAACACTTGATGAAATCATTGAGATATCAAAATGTGACCCTTCTACATTGGATTTTGAATCTCTCAAAAACTATGGAGAAATATGTCAAAGGAAAGCTATGCAAGAAAAGCTAAGGAAAGAGCACAAATAATCCCTAGTGTTGGAAAATAAAAGGAATATATTGACACAAATAGTTCCTGACATAGATGTTTATCAAAATTCCCCTATCCTTGATCAACTTTCCATTCTAACCGAAGTCATTACATCTCAGAATGTGGATGCAGAAAAGGCAATCGAAGAACGAGCAGAACAAAAATATCAATAAAAATTGACAGAAAAGATCAGCCAAGAAGTGGCAGTGAATAAGATAAAGCTCTTAGAACTTGCAGATGAATTAGATCCAATAATTTTTTAAGCTATTGCCTTAATACACAAGTTGTGCACTTTAGAGAAAATCACTAAGGACAATAGTGATAAGATTGCACAAATAGATTCTTATCTAAATGCAAGTGCACAAGGTCTAACCACAAATGGCAATGCAATCAAGATGCATTTGGAAATGATTATGAAATCTAGAAGGTTGAGATAGGAAATTCTAGAGGCATAAACCAAGTTTAGATATGAGGTTACCGAGCTACAGGCTCTAATGCTACCACATCTTACACTTCTACAACAGCACATGACTTCGGCAAGATAGTTAATTGCCATCCCAAAGATGTCTATAGCAGACAACATCTATGATATGCATTCCCAAATCACACTGGAGCAAATGGCTCTTAAACACCTAAAAGAGAAATGAGAGAAGCTTATGGAAGACACGAAGACTTCCTATTCCCATACTTTTGATAAGTTGTAAGTATACACCTTTGCCCTTACTATAAAAAAAGGGGGAAAATGATATGTACATTATGGGAGAATGATATGATACAAAAAGGGAAAATGATATGAAAAGGGAATATATTATAAAGGCAAATGTACATATATATACATATACTATATTGGCATGTACATAGGGGGGGTCATAAATGACAAGGTAAAACACATGGTGTACATTACTACAAAGTTTATTATTTTGCACATATCAGTTTTTGATACTAATGTCAAAGGGGGAGATTGAAGACATTATTTTGCCATTAGTATATGCAAAGGGAAAAAAAAATTGAACCATCGGTTACACCTACACCAAAAGACAAAATTTCAGTACAAACCAAAAGTACAGATAACAAAGGTCACCGAAAGTGCTAAGGTCTAGAGAAAACTGACAAGACAGATCACAAGAGTAACCCGATACAGTTTGCATAGTTCAACCTGAAAATGTTGAGGTACAAACCAACAAAGTAGAAAAGTAGAGGAACCCGACAGAGCAAGGGAACCCGATAGACAGTTCAACGAAGGAACACCAACAAACTGACAACAAAGAAACCCGAGCATCAGACACTGAAATTCAGTTAAATCCTGAGAAATGTGGATCTGACTTCCATATCAGATAAAATACTTATGTTTTATATTTAGCATTTTGATTTGATTTAAAACCATTTCTTGAGGGACAAGCATTGTAATTCTAATTGTTTAATCATTCTAACTGATTGAAAACATGCAAACTAGGAGATCAAGGTCAAGTCGTAAACCTTTGATCATAGAGTTATCTTTATAATACATGAAACTAAAATAGGTCAATATATTGTATAAATAGATGTGTAATCATTCATTTCAAAAAGGATGTGAGGATGATAGTAGCCAAGGAGCGCATCTATGGATCAGACTAATATTTTCAAGCAAGAACAACAAAAGATGAATTAGGTTATCAAGAACCAGATTCAAGGCTACCAAGAAACAAAGGTATTGATCAATCACATTAGGTGATACATTAATCTTGTAATCTTTAATGGATCTATAATCAGCAATGGTAGATTGCATACACTCAGGTCACTGAATATTTTTGTTTACACTCTAACAAGTGTAGAAAATAGAAGAAATCCTTTAAAGAAAGGTGGATTTAACAATCCTTATGTAAATCTCTTAACTGAGTGCACACTAAATAGTGTTGCTAAATCTCTTAACAGAGTAGACCTTAACCAGTCACCACATAATACTCCTAATAGGGTAGATCATCAGAAGTGATCAAATTGTAATCCTTAACCGGCCCCTTCCATTCTGCAGATAGTGAAGCTTTGTGGGTTTCATCCCCACTGCATTTTTTACCTTCTAACAAGGGTTTTCTACATTACCAAATCTTGTGTCATGTGTCTATACATTTCATGAATGCTTCTATGAATTTTTTACATGCTTATTAGTTTATGAATTGATGTTACATACACAAAGATAGGATAGCAGATATGAATGGTAATACAATGTATTGATCATAAAAGGATAAAGGTTAATTGATAAAAAATTTGAGGGTATTGATTCACCCCTCTCCTCTCAGTACACCATTTCATTATTTCCAACATAATGATCACAAGTATACAAATTAGGGACCTTGGAAGAATTCTACAAAGTCCTACTAGTCTCAAATGCCAAACTGTCCTTTCAGGCCTGGTGAGACAGGCTTATCTAGTAGCCCTAGGAATGGGCCGGTTTTTCAGTGTTAACTTTTATACCTTCCAAAGGATCAATATGAAAGCATACACTTTCATATACCCTTTTGGGAGATATACCAGAATCTTAAGACTTAGTTCCCAACTCCAACTATGTTCTTCCCAAACACCTGCAAGGTTCAGAGACCTAATAGGACTAATTAGGCCTGATTACTAAATAAAGTACTCCAGAATGGACTGTCCAAAAAAATCAAATACCTAGGGAAGGTCTATCTACACCCAAGAACACCCAATCCACCATAAAAAGGATCGTAACCACTCCCTATTGAGTCTTGTGCATTAAAGTGCAGTAAACTGCAACTAAGCACATAAGAGATGCTCGACTAGGGCTTGGTGGAAAACCCTCCTAACAAAATCCAATCTCTCTGTCCTCCTGGATCTTAAATATCCCTACCCCTACTTGCATCTCACCCATTTCCATGAGATTCTACTGGTGGATTTGCAAGTTAGGGGCACATCTTCACAACCCTAGGGTATGGAGAGTTTCTACACCAGTCTGATCAAACAGTTATTTCTCCTTTGAACCTCCAGAAAACCAAACTAAACCAAATGAATTAGAAGAATAACACAATCTATAATATAACCATGAAGAAACAAAACTCTTACCAATCACAATGCAATTCGTATAGTACAGAAATCAAAGATAGTTTCGAGATAAATAATATTTTATTCTTTCAATTTTGTCACCAATCTTTGCATAAATGAACATCCACAACCATTTTAAAATTAGTGGGCATATATCTCCCTATTCCAACGTCCATAACCACTTTTCAAGCCTTTTTGACTGTTGGGAAGGTGCTAAGCAACTTTTTATTTAAAAGTTGCAAAAGTTGCTAAGCAACTTTGCAACATTTTTGCAACTTTATTGTCCTATACTACCTAGGACCTCTTAAGACTTCAAATGAGTGCATTTCCACTCAAGATAACCTAATAAACCTAAAAATAACAAAAACCAATAAAAAATTTCTCTTTGATCGAGTTTGACCACAAGGTTTATAAGTGCACCTTGGGCCAACTAGTCTTACAAATGGGCCTTTATTACATCAAATGGATCCAATGATCCTTAAGGCATATTAGACCTATCAAACCCAATTTATTGCATCTTAGGAGGGGTGCTCCTACACCAAATCGAATACTAAGAAAGCATAGATATCTTTGCAACAATTATTTGCCATGTTTATCTTATTGGCATTTATAATAGCACATATAAAATTTTATTCATTTATATTTTGTGTAATTGTGACATAATTATGCAGTTTTCTATTATACTATCTATTATAAGTTTAGCTTCTCTTTTACCTTGAGTTTTTAATTTACCTTTATGTCTTTTTGCTTTTATAGAAGAGAGTGGACTATTTTTGTCCATTTTGATGTAACGAGGATAAGAAACTTTTTATTAAAGATTATAAATCATATTTCTTTAAAGTAAGTTTGAAAAAAAACAGAATTGCATATAAACACATACTTAATCTATGAAATAAAGAGAAAATCAATTTTGAATTTAATTTGCGAGCAGAAGAGAGTTTTGTAAAGAGGATGCAAAGAAAATTCATTGTATGATCGTTTCTACCCATTTGTAACAATGAATCTTTGGTAAATTCTTGTGATGATTTTAAAACTATGTGCTATCATGGTTGGACTCTTGACTCACAAAGAATGATTTTTAATTTTTCTAAAACATTTCATAAAATATATATTAGATCAAATTTCAAGATTCATGAAATTTTAAATGTTTATATCGATAGAGACCCTTTGTTGATTTCATGTTATTAGCTTGCTATAATAAACACATAAGAGTGCTCTCTTTTAGATGCCAATATAATCGAGAAGTCAGCGAAGATGAACTCGATGATGATAAATGACAAATTTATTCCACAAAAAAACCTTTACTTGATAATAATAATTCCTTGCCCCTCAATTTTCGGGTAGTGACATACAACATTTTTAAACCTTTCATACCTTAATACAAATTTCCAAGGCATCATAATTAAATGATACGTCCATTACATATAGGACACAAACATTAAAAAGTAAGGCTTGATGAAATAGGTGAATAGACATGATATTTCTAAGATATATGGCCATGGTAAGCATGAATAAAAAATAACAAGGCCTTAGAGGGACAAGTAGGAAATATTTCAAGGAATATGGGAGAAAGATATGTAGGGAGAAATATTAGGGTAGTTAGATATTTAAAATGATAATTATATATAAATACTTATAAATAAAATAACTTGAATTTTGAAAAAAAAAATTGAAATTGAATTAGTTTTTCTCTTTTTAAAAGTGTGTGTGTGTGTGATTAATTGATATTAAATAATAAAAAAAGATTATATAAGATATAGTGTAAAAATGGCCTTGTATATAAGAATAGTAAGATGTCTCATGTAATCTTGGATGATGTACTTCTAACTACAATGTTATGTATTTGTCAATAGTTAATAGTTATTTAATGAGTTCCTAAACATGAAAATTGAGTTTGAAATTTGTAATAAAACATATTTTCTAGTGATTGTATTCTTTAAGCAAATAATTTATAGATCTATAAAAAAATAATTTAATGTAAATATTTATATTGTTAGACTGGGATAATTGAAACAAAATATTTTTCTTATAAGAAATGATATCCACTAGGTTCTTTTAGGCTCTTATACCAAAATGTAATGTAGCTTTTCTCCAAGATTTAATTTATTATTTGTAGCGGATTTAAATATGATTAATACAAGAGAACATAATTTGCAATATGTAATGTTTTGGACATTAAAGCAGCAAAAAATAGGGTGTTGTCCCTTTAAAAAAATGACCCAGAGGGTGTAAGTCAGAAGATTGACATTAGCAACACATTAACTAACTACTAATATTAAAAAAAAAACATCAACATATATCAATCATCCACACCATCAAAAAGGAATTAGTGTCTCTGGATCTCCTATCGAGTATATCATCTATACTGCTAAAAGTCTTATAAAAGGCCACCTAGGGCCAACCCAATAAACATAAAAACATCTAGTAATAGTATCACAACTAAAACCAAAAAAGGATAAATAGTCTTCATAGTATGCCCATAGAGACAGCTACTAGCAATAAAATTAAACAGAACAAGGGACACATTCCCTATTGAGCTCACTTGTAGGTGCATTTGACTTGATGTAGTGCGGTAGACCAGTCCTCTATGAGGAACTTGAATAGTTCCTTGTAATTACCTTCGTCACTTTCATCATCTCCCAGAATTTTCTTCTGTAGCAGACATAGAGATATCGTTGAACTATGCATTACCTACATGGAAAATCTGGAAATGCTCCCAATTTTCTTTTCAAGTTATAAAAATTTGGCCTTAGTAATTTTAAGCTCACCTTTCGTGACCTCTCAGAAAACCAATTCCAAAATTAGAATTAAAAGCACCCTCGATTACAAAATCTTTGGACAACCTGCAAATTTAAAACAAAAATCTTTCAATCTCATTTGTACTTTCCCAATGATGATGTCATCTCATCATAACCAAGAACTTTCTTTTATTCATATGGTATCGATCCTTCCTTTGTTGCCACATCATAAGTCCAAGTGGAGGTAAATTTGTATTCAAACTCAATTTCTCCACCATGTTATGCCTAATCATTAAATTCATTTTCTTTTCACAAAACTTAAAGAATGCCCCTTAATCATTTTCAGTATCCATCCTTTCCCTGATAAGTAACAAATTCATACTTAGCGGGAAGTCGCAAAAGATTCTAATTTTAATCCCATTTTCCGTAATATCAAAAAAAATTCCCTCAAAAGAAGGGTCTTCACATGGTATGGGAGGTGTTCCTCATCTCTCCAACATCTAACTCCTTCTATAGGTAGCCCTATGGTTGTCATAGCATCAACTACACTATTGTCTTCAATATAAATGTGGTTTATGGTAAAGCAATCAAACCCCAAGAGAAGTAATTTGGTACCCTCCAAAATCCCTTCCACAAAACAAATGGCACTAATTGACCGCTTAGTAGCTCCAGTTATAAGTTTGGAATCTCCTTCTATGTTAAGAGTTTTAATTCCAATTGAGAGAGAAATTTTAATTCCCCAAAAGAGGGCCATACATTTAGCTCGATTATTGGTGTAACCATTCAAATTACCAACAAAGGTTGCAATAAATTCTCTTCTGGAGCATCTTATCACCCCTCCACCAACACACATTTCCTTGTTTAGTAGCTCCATCAAAGTTAAGCATGTACCATCCAACAATAGGAGGTTTCCATCTAGTTTTTTTCTTTGCTAATATTTTTGTGTTATCAAACTTAGAAAAAGTCATACGAAGATTACAATTCTTTGCAATTCTGGTGTCCCACTAAGTAGGAAGGTAGCTACGAAGGTTCCAACTAGTAATTGGTAAATTCTCTATCAGAAATTTACACATAGTTTTGAAGACACTTTCCATTGAATTTTCAATCTCCCTAAAGATTTGGTTATTCCTTTCCTTCCAAATTCTCTAGTAGAAATGGAGGTATTTTAAGCCCTAATTGTCTCACTAAGGGGTTGTAAGTAGGACTCCTCCACTCCAATATAAAATTTTGAATGTCACTATCATGATATATCCAACTTTTATAGTATTGTTTTCCAGTATTGCATGACGAATTGGCAATGGAGTAAAAGGTCAGGGACAGTTTCTTCCTCCTACTTACATAAAATGCATATATTTGAGAGTTGAAATCCTCTTTTAACAAGGATATCTCAGGTTAGAAATATTCTATGCATAGTTTTCCACCAAAATAAATTGATCTTAGGAATTAGTTGTGGGTTTGAAACTTTTTTTCCAGCAATTCAGAGCACTTTCATTCTTTAACACTAGTTTGTAAGATGATTTAATTGAAAACTCTCATTTTCGGTCCCTCGCCCAAAAGAAATTATCCTCCCTAGGGAATAGGGGGAGTCTGACCTTGCATATTCTTCTTTGAAGCTTAGTAGCTTTTTAGATCAATTTAGGTATGCTCTAGCAGCATTGTAAAATATCCTTCCATCTTAGCAATGTTGTATTGTTATTAGCTACATGTGGGCCAAAAAATATTTTGCAGTCTCCATCAATTCTCTATAGTTTATATTATCTACAGGGCCTTATCCCCAACCCATATATCTTCTTAAAACCTAATTTTCCTGTCATTGCCAAACTGTCATTTTAGGCCATCCTTGATGATACTTCTACATTTGAGGATGTTATTCCAGCTTTTCAAACTAGGGGTAGCCATTTGAGGAAAGAATTTTTTTTAAAATATCAAAATTGAGGTATTTGGACCCCATTAAGATGCTCTAAACTGACTTTTCAAGGGAAAATTTCCATCCCATTTTGGCAATTAGGGCTTTGTTCAAAACTAACAACTTCCTTATCCCTAACCCACCTTATTATTTCAATTTTTTATTAAGGAAAAAATAGGTTTTGAAGGGCCCCGAAACCCTTTACAAGTAGATTTTGAGGGGGATCTGGAACCCAATTATGAAGAAAAGCTGCAATAGATAAGGCATTTCCAAATAGTAGCCCAAAGCCAGCAAACAGACAACAACTAAAAAATATATGTCATACAAAGCACCAGCTACCCAAAAGAACACAACTCAAAAGGCTAAAGCCTTACATCAAAGAAAAATTATCCTCAGCAAGGAGATCCATATGTTTTTTAAGGCTCCCCAAACCTTAACATTGGATATTAACATGGCTCCCAAAGCCATCATAAAAAATTGTCATAGAAGATTAATTATAACAAAGCCAACTAAAACTATGAGGATTTGAAAAAATCCCCAAACCACCATGGGTTCTGACTTAGCTCCTACAACCAACTTGTGTTTTAAAATGGCTTACAAAACCATAACAGGGATTTGAATGGCTCCGCAAACCTTCACTAGCATCTCAAAGAGGTAAGATAGAGAAAAACCATCTATAAGAATGGGTTTTAACAAGGAACCTAAAACTATACATTTTTTAGCAACATAGATTTTCCAGAAGCACAAAACCTTTCTCCAAATGTGATTCCCCTCCACCTCAATAGAAGGAGATCCCACCTCTATAGGAATATCTAAAGAAAGAGTAATCCTTCTCAAAAACCACTTCCAAAACCACCTCACCTCCCATCAACCAACAGCAAGAGAAAGCCACTCTATTCCATAGTCAATCTCACTTGCAATACACATCACCAACTCTATAGATGACAAAACCACCTCAATAGGAAATGAGAGAAAGAAAGATAGCAACAAAAAGAGTCTAACCATCAACCACACCATAGGAAGGCACCTCATAAAAGTGAGGGGAGGCTTCACCTCTCTAGAAGTCTCTAAGGGAAGAGATATAAGAGTGCCCATAAGATCCCACCAAAGAAAAGAAAAAGAGAGGCACTAGAATCCACCTAGGGTATGAGAGACCCAAAAATATGAAAGCCTCCTTAACCAAAAACAACAAGAGGTCAAAATGGGCCCTTGAAATATTTTACCATCCAACTGGCCACAACCACAAAAACCATAAAAAGATGAAATATGAATAGCACTGTAACACCTAAAAAATAGAAGCCACATGGGTATTTGGAAGAAATTTTGCATTATCATCATACCCATCTCGACCAAAACTCTAGCACATGTAGTTCCAACCCAAACCTTCAAAATTCCCTCATCCTTAGCATCAAAATTTAAATAACACCAATAGGAAGAAACTTCACCAAAAAAAGCAGGTACAATGATATAGGAAGAACTGGAACCAATCCAAGAAAAAAGATTGCTTATGTGTAGAGAAAAAACACTCCTAGGAGATAGAGGCACCTCCAACCCAGCAGCTACAAGTGCAATAGATGATTCAAATCAACATCATAGCTCTCCAACTAGCACACTGGGCCTCAAATAGCTCACCCCAGAAAAGACCCAATCCCCAAAGAAATCAAACCCTGGTACACAACAATAGATCAGGAAAAAACCAGTCTCCAGATCCCAACCACCATAACCACTCCAATGCAAATCCCAACCCCAAAAATAGGGAGGCAACTTGTCCCAAAGAATAGAACCCTGATCAAACTCAAACCTAGAAGGAGAGGAACCAAAACGTCAAATACTAGCTAAGTCAACACTAAAAACATCCCAATGCACGATGAGCGGGAGCGGAGGAGATCAGCGGGCTAGAGGGAATTTGAATTCCCCTAAGGGCGGGAAATCTGTGGATGGAGGAGTGCAGTCAAATCTTGCAGACGGTAGCAGGAGCTTCAAGGAAGGAGATAAGGAAGGGGAAGGGGAAAAAGATTCAAACCGTCAGCGCCCTCGAGAAGGAGGAAAATAGGACATTTTGAAAAATGAAACGAGCGAGAAAGTGTTTTCTGGAAATGCTCAGATGTTACCCGTGCCAGCGAGTCAGGAAAAGGCAAAAGTTGCAGCTGGGGAGGGCTCCACAAAAGAGACAAGGGCGGTATCCCCTCTATCGAGATTCCAAATCCCCGAAGATGTACTAAAAATAAAAGATAGTGAAGGTAAGTCTTCTGAAGCAAATGATGGACAATCTTTAGGTAAAAATAAAGCTAATGGAAATTGGTCTTCTCTTTTTGGAGTGAAACCTACTGGAAAATCTTCCTTTCCTTTAGTTGACAATACGTCCATTCCTGAGAAAGGTCTTTTTAGCATTTCCCTGCCTGATTCTTTGATAGATCATACTATAGCCCTTATGAAGAATACGCTTATAGGGAAATTTATGGGTCCAAGGCCAAACATAGACATTGTTAGGGCTTTTGCTGCAAGGAAATGGAGATTAAAAGGTCAAGTTGATAT
>MU223425.1:2665679-2700667 GCA_018584345.1 Thuja plicata
AAAAGCCTTCTGAAATCTTTGCTCTGATTTTGGTGCTGGCGGGTTTCCTCTCTGTTTTCTTTCCAGCTGTTCTTTTGTGCTTTTTGTCTTGAATGTAATTGTTGCTAAATCTGGGTTTTGACCCTCTATTGATTGTTCCCATCCTTGGGCTAGTCTGTTGCTTGTGGGGATTTTTTTGCCTTTCCTTTCTTTTTTTTATTAAAGGGTTTCGGGGTTCCCTTCAAAACCTGCTTTTACCTTAATCAAAAACACTAAAAACATCCCCAAAGTCATCTTCTCTCACAACACCATAACAAGGGGAGTCGTACATGTCAAAAACCACCATGGCACCGCTCCAAGTCCCTCAATGATGATCAAATCCATAGGAGAAAGAAATCATAGATAGTCTCCCACCACATCAAGAAGGGCGCTAACCATACATCCATATACATCTGCCAAGAGAAAGGGATTCCACCCAAACCAAGGAATAGATAACCAACAAAACATTTCACCTCAAAATAGCATGACTAAGAAAGATCAACTTTGTGGAACCCATTGTCGTTTCTATTTGCTACCTTAGCAACATCGGTTCTGCCTCAGGTTCCTGAGGAAGGAAAGGAAACCTACCCTCATGCCATTTCCACCACACTGCTCCAGTAAAGAGGAAACTAGGCCACAAACACAAAACACACCAACCCATACATTCTAGGCATCACCAAACCAAAAGGATCTCCACCAGACCCGACCTCTAAAAAGAAACAAAATAGGGCACTAAAGATAACCCTCCAAAAACAACACAAAGAGCCCCAACTGCACACAAGCTAGGCAACATAGATCACAGTTGTCTCCCACACCACTATCATCATCCTCCCTATCAGATCCTCCATCTCCATCTCCATCTCCACTAGCTGTAGAAACCCTAGTGTCGATCTTCCCGCCTCTCTCTCCCATCCATAGAAAGTTTTAATTAATGATCCTTGTTAGATAATATGGTTACTTGCACATAATATCCTATTTAACGTTAGCTAATATCTTCTTTTCTTCAACTCTTATCCCAAGAAAGGTTCATGGATTGTTTCAAGCTTCTCTACCATATTACTAAAAATTTAAAAAAAGGGAGAGGAAATAGTTGGTGTAATTAAATATTCCTAATTATGCTTTGCTTAAGCTTACTTAGGATAATGTAATACATATTATTTTGCATTGTATAAACCTATTAGTTTGCATCTTATTTTAGCACATGTTGTAGGAGAATTCTACTTTATGTGGTGATAGTTGTTATCACATTCCACTTTATGTGTGAGATTCACCTTTAGTGTTCTTATCACATTATCATCTTCACATTGTTGCACATACTTCATTGCATAATATAGGATGATCTTGTTGGTATTCTGATGGATTTTTAGCTGCAGTCATAGGGAGTCACTTTTTTTTTTTGATTGATGGCAACTAATTCAGTACAGTCATGAAATACAATAGGTGAAGTAAAGACACAGTCGGTAAGAAGGTAATGCACAAAATTGGCTAAGTATTGAAGATCGATAGACAATGAAAACATCACTTTGGTGGTGATCATGGTAGAAGTGGAATTATGAGGAGCGGTCATAGATATATCATAAACATGTTTATATTTTAGTGTGGTTCTAACCACAAATCATTTGGTTGATCGGTAAAAGAGTTTTTTTGTCACAGACATTAAGACAGGTAGAACTCAAGATTTCTTGAGTAACAGTTGGTAAATCACATATTGGTGAGCGGTATAGTATGTGTGATGATTTATAGTGATATGATAATATGGAATAGAGGTTATGGATTTAATATTTTGATATTTATGTGATCAATGCAATCATTTAAGATGGATTCAAGGTGTTGCACTGGAGAAGTCAAAACATATTTGACTACTTTGGAGATATAACTTGCATATCTTACCTTGACCTAATGTGATCATGATAAAAGGTGTTATACAGTCATATTATCACTTTGGTACATGGTGATTTTGCGGGAAAGTATTTGAATATCATTTTTGGTGTGTTTGATGTCAGTACAAGTTGTGTATATATTGGGAATTGCTCATATTGAAAGTATATAGGTGTGGGTGATGTGATTAGGGTTTTGTGATCAAAAATATGATAGACAAAGAGAAAAGAGAAATTACATAGTACAGAGAACATATTGGATCTGGAAAGAAACCACAAATCATTTGGTTGATCGATAAAAGATTTTTTGTTGTTACTGACACTAAGACAGGTAGAACTCAAGAGTTCTTGAGTAACATTTGGTAAATCAAATATCGGTGAGTGGTATAGTATGTGCGATGATTTATAATGATATGATGATGTCGAATATAGGTTATGTATTTAATGTTTTGACATTTATTGGATTGATGCAATAATTTAAGATGGATTCGAGGTGTTGCATTGGAGAAGTCAAAATGTGTTTGACTACTTTGGAGATATAACTTGTAGATCTTATCTTGACCTAACGTGGTCATGATAAAATGTGTTATACATCGATATTATCACTTTGGCACATGGTTATTTTGTGGGAAAATATTTGAAGATCATTTTTGGTGTGTTTGATATTGGTGCAAGTTGTGTATATATTGGGAACTACTCATATTGAAAGTATGTAGGTGTGGGTGATGCGATTAGGGTTTTATGATTTCAATTTGAGGTTGCGATCAGAAATCTGATAAATAGAGAGTAGATAGAAGTTACAGAGTACAAAGAATGGATTGGATCTGACAAGAAATTAGTGCTACATCTAGATCACTCATCTTGTTGTTCCCTAATAGTTGCAGCAAGCAAAATCCCTTAACCGGGTGAAATTTACCATGTTCTTATTTACAAATCCTTTAATAGGGTATTTTCTTTATTAAGGTTTGAAATCCTCTAGCGAGGTAGATCATAACTGGTTTGATTGTACTCCTAATAGTGTACTAGTCACTCCTAACAGGGTGAACCCTCAGAAAGGGTGATTCTAGCTCCTAACAAGGAAAACTCATTTACTGCAGTAGTGGGCTTGTGGGTGTCATCCCCACCGTGGCTTTTTCCCTCTAACCAAGGGTTTGCACGATAAAATATTTGTGTCATGTGTGATGAGTTTTTGGATGCTTGATATTACTTTCTTTTATGTGTTTGCTTTATTTATATGCTTTGTGGTTTGGAAAGTAATTCTGCTGTTATTTAGATTAGTTTTTGAATTTATTTCTTACCTGTTTGTACTAATCCCCTCTCTCAATACCTAATAATTCCAACAATTGATATTAGAGTGTTGGTCCTCTTAGTGATAATCCTAACAGCTTGGGGAAAAGATCCACTATCATGGAGGGTTATAGGTATGATATGAAACTTGAGAATGCAAACAAGATGATCATTGAGCTGCAGGAAAAGTTGAAGAAGTCACTTGCCAAAAGGAGAGAACTTACTGAGAAATTGAGTGAAAGCCAATACTACATAGAACAATTGTCTGAATGTAGTGCATCAGAAGATTCTGAGAAGGCAATTTTAGATATGTTGAGTAAGAACAAGGGACTCAAAGAAAATGTGGCTAATCTGAAAAGAGAGCTTGAAAGTCAGTCTATTAGGATGTGTGAAATCCTTGAAGTAAAAGGAAAAGCTGAAGATGGAAAGAAGACTGCAGAAGCTGCCAAGAAAATTTTTAATGATGCCCTAAAGGTAAAAGATGAAGATCTTTTTAACCTAAGATAGGGATTTTCTTTATATCAAAGTCAAATCCAGGATACTCCTATAGATAATCTACAAGTAATAGATGAGGATGAAAGGCTTAGAGAGGTGAATGAGATATTGAAGAAGCAATTAAAAACTGAGAAAGAAGAAGATGAAACGCTGAAGCAATACAATGAAAGATCAAAAATCTTGATGAACAATTGGAGAGCCAAAGAAGACCCAAAGACACAATCGATGTTGGATATACAGGAGAAGGAACATTTGAAATCAGGGATTCCTCTAAATTTGAACCTAAGGAGAAATAGAAAGATCAGAAGGTAGATCCAATCCAATCAAGTAAGAAACCTAACAAACCTACTTGTTATAATTGTGGAAAGTGTGGTCACACTGAAAATGTGTATAGGAGTAAACTGATGAATAAAACTTACTCTTTTAATGGTTATTTCTATAATTATCATAAGTATGGTCATACTGCATATGAGTGTAGATCTAGGTCTAGTAGTAGATCCAGCGATGGTAACTTTGATGGATATTGTTTTAAATGCAACAAATATGGACATAAATCTAGAGATTGCAGGTCAAGAGTGTATGCACCTAGGTTACTTGTCACACCAGTGAATAATGTTAGAAGGGAAAGACAATTCAATGCTACATGTTTAGCATGTGGCAACTATGGAAACCTAGCAGTAAATTATAGAATGAGAAATCTAAGAGGTAATACTGGTCCTTGGAAGTCAATTGACATGGCATGTTTTGTCTGTCATAAGATGGGTCATGTAGCTTGATATTTTCTATTTAGGAACCAATTTCCTAATCAGTTAGAGGATAGGAAAAGAAAACAAATTACCAATGTTGATGAAGTCAGAAGTGATATGAAGAAGACATGGGTGAAGAAAGGTGAACTGAATTCTTCTAAGTTGACTGAGAATTCCACATGTTCAGGAAGTGTGGAGAATCCATCGGTGAACTAAGTATGTTATTTTCTTAGGGGGAGCACTTATAGACAAGTCCATTATTGATCCTCTAGATTCATGAGCGGTAAAGATCTATATGCACATTATGGTGTAAATTTCTATGATTTTATTTTTAAGGTTGTTTGTGATTATGTGTAGACTGTACTAAGATTTCATGGTTAATATCTATTTGATAGTGGTTATTACTGTTGGTTGAGTACCAACTGATTGATATGTGTTAACCGGTGACATGACACTATTCTTACCATTGAAGTATGTAACTTTATTTTCCAATGATAAATAGAGGAAAAGTGATCACATTTTACACCTTTACTTTCATTTGAGTATTTGAGAGCTATCTTGAGCTATAGTGTGCAACAATTACTTTTGTGATTGAGATTTTGAGTTAAATATTATCAAGTTTTCATGAAGCCCTAACCAATGTATAGCAAATTTTCAGTTTAGTTTGTTGTTAGATTTGTGTTTTATTGCAACTGATCTTAATGGAAAAGAATGTTGATACTCCAGCTCTGGTTAACATCACTGAGGAATCTTGACCCGTATTCAAACTACATCCAATCAAAGTGGTCGAGAGTGATATGTCAGGTGCCCTATACCCTATTCCTTAGGGAGCAACATTGATTGAAGATGTTTGGTCCTATATCCATTGAAAAATCAAAGAATTGGGATCTAAAGCAATCAAGAAAGAGTATGCTGGTATGTGCATCAATGATGTGTTGAAACATAAGCATAAACATCTACAAGCGAAGGTTTTAACATATGCAGTGGATACTCCAATTGACTTCCATCATGATTGGATTCTCTATGCGGTAAGAAGAGTGCATGATCAGTTCATATAGTTGGACAGACCACACAAGATTTCAAAGACAATGATTCACAGGGTTACTAGATTTCCTGCACATGGACAGGAATGTACATTGAGAACAATGGAAACTCATTTGGTCTTTGAACTAACCAAATCCAAGCAAGATGATAGAGAAATGATAATTGACCATATTGAAGTTAAGGAAGTTTGTTTTTCATCCATGGTAATAGGTTATAGAGTTTACAAGTCTATTAAAGCTAACAATATGCCTAGTGGTGCTATTCATGCTGCCTATCATATTTTCAAAGATGATTTAGTATATGATCTATGTGAGATGATCAAAAATTAGTTTTTGACAAACATGGAAACGATAAAGAGAGATAAGAGGTGATCATTCAAGTATGGTTCCCTACTAGTATGTATGTTTTTCTATGTCCAAAATTTCTTCTCTAGTAGAGGTAATGTTACATGGTCAAAAGACAAACCGGTGGTTATTGATAAATTAAACAATATCATGTGGGGTTATTTCAAAGATTTCCAAAATCAGAAGTATAAACGTGAAAGGATTCTAGCTAGCATTGTAACAAAGTACAAGAATGACATTGGTTTTCTAGTATACATTGATTCATGCATTTTTCAAGTAGTGGAACCTAGGACATATTGGCTTCCTCCTATGGGATATGAAGTAGAGGGTGATTTAGTAACTCTGTATGTTGATGAATTATTGTCAAAATCCTTAGCCAAACAAGCACATAGATTTAGAACCTATAATTAATCCTTTTCCAAAATTTAAAAGGAATTGAAGAAACTGGTCATTTAAAGGAAAACAAGGAGAATGTTATCTAACCTAGAGAAGAAGTTTGGCAGTGATGCAGGAACATCTTGCACTGCTGCAACCGAAACTAAAGATACTTTAGCTAACATTCCTTTAACTTATGCAAAGCTGAAGAGAAAAAAAAACTAGTAGCTAAGGAAGCTAAGTCTAAAGTGGAATCTACAAGGAAGAAAGGTCAAAGCACTCCTACTAAAAACAAAACTTACAAGAGGAAAAGAAAATCCATTGAGGAGAAGGATGTTTAGAAGGAAACTCAAGAGGATGAGGAAGAAAAGATATAATCAGGCAAGGATGCCTCTAAACTGAAAAAGAGTAGTGATACAAAGAAGGCCCCTTCTATTAATGATATTTCAAAAGGTATTGTGGATAATGGTAGACTAGCTACAGTTGGCAAACGAAACACTTTGGGTAGTGATGAAGACAAGAAGAAGTTAGAGTGTGCAATTTTGTATCATTTTTAGAAATTTTGTAGAACATCTTTAGAGATTCATTATTGCATTCTAGATGAACTATATCATTTTATTGATGCTAAACATTGCATTTGGATAGAGATATTATGGAAAGAGCACTAATCCAAGTGCAACCTAAACTATGTGTTGAAGATGCTAAGATAATGATTGATGCTTAGAAGTATAAATTCATAATAAAGAGAAGAACATCTAGACTTCTAATTGATGACACACAGAATGTCCATATTGAGAGTGTTGAGACATGGAAGAAGCTATTAAAGATAAGGGAGGTAGAAATAAAAGAAGAGAATGTTCAAGCAAAATCCAATAAATTTATACAGGGAGATGACACTTTTTCTATAGATCAGTTCATTGGGGATGTTGTTCTTGGTGTCCCTAACCTGGTGTAGAACATTAAAGTACAAAATATCGGTCTATCAGAAATAGGTGGAGATGAGATTGAAATTGTAGACATTACAGGTAAAGAGGATTCATCCTCGCCATCTCCTATGGAGCATACAGAGGAATTGATTTTTGAGAAGGAAGAGGAGAAATTAGTAGATAGTCAGCAGGAGGATACTTAGAAGAATATTGAAGAGCTTGAGATAAAAAGGAAACTAAGTCTTGGAGATTCAAGTGTAAATAATAAATATAAACTAGTGCCTGTTGCAGAAGAGGAAGATTAAGAAGAAGAAACATTGACCACACCGGTCGATATATCCAAATTAAAGCCTAAGGAACTGATAAAATTCTCAAAATAATTGAAGAAAAAGTTTGTAAGAGATGAGTTGAGATCTAAGAAGAAGAAGACAAGAGTATTAAGGCAAGCTAGAGACATTCTAGCTGAGTTAGTACTTGATATTGCATATGATGAAGATGATTCTCCTATTGATAAGATGGATACCCTTATCAAGGGAATTTTAGTTCAAGGCCCAGATTTGCAGACAACAGTTGTAAAACTTGTAGAGGAGAAATTAGAGAAGAAGATGATAGGTAAGCTGATGAAAAATATAACTATAGATCAGAAAGAATTGACAAATTTGATAAAGGAATTTAAGTCTACATTGACTGAGGCAGGTCAATTATTTACCAAAGTATCAAGGTATTCTAATTTTTTTCAAGATTTGGAACAAAGAAGAGTGGTAGCTCAAAAGGAGTTGGAGAACCTAAGTGGTTAGCTTGGTCCTATGATAAGCTCGGCCACTAATTTTAGTAGTCAGTTAAAGAAAATTTCACACAAAATAAAGTAGATTCAACATGAGCAAGAGAACAAAATTATCACCCTACTAGAACTTCAATCCTCCTTATCACCTATAGTAGAGGTCATGCAGCTGAATGTGAAGAAGGTAGAGGACATACTTTCCTTACCAGACATGAGAACTCTAAATAGCATGAAAGAGATTGCTTCTAATTTGATTGAGAAAATAATTGCTTTGGGATATTTTCAGAAGGCATGGGAAACATCCTTGAATTCAACAAAGATAAACTTCAAGGTAATCTTTGACAAGATGTAAGTAAGATTTGTTTTAGTGTACATATTTAAGTTTTTATACCTTTGGCATTGTTGTCAAAGGGGGAGTATATGTATAAGGAGTATTGGGAGTATTATTCTATGGTATATATTGATAGGGAGTCATAAGTTGGTATATTTTTTTTTTCTTTGATCTTCTATTATTGAGATTGTGATTACACGATTGTAAGCAATTAGCATGTGTTTGCCATCAATGCAAAAGGGGGAGATTGTTGGTATTTTGATAGATTTTGAGGTGCAGTCATAAGGAGTCACTTATTTGGTTTTCATTGATGGCAACTAAGTCAGTAAAGTCATGAAATACAACAGGTGAAGTAAAGACATAGTCGTTAAGAAGGTAATGCAGGAAATTGGCTAAGTCCTGAAGATCGGTAGATAGCGAGAATGTCACTTTGGTGGTAATCATGGTAGAAGTGGAATTATGAGGAGCGAACATAGATACAACATCAACATGTTTATATTTCAGTGTAGTTCCAATCACAAATCATTTGGTTGATTGGTAAAACAGTTTTTGTTGTTACAAACATTAAGACAGGTAGAACTCAAGAGTTCTTGAGTAATAGTTGGTAAATCAAAGATCGGTGAGCGGTATAGTATGTGTGATGATTTATAATGATATGATGATGTGGAATAGAGGTTATGTATTTAATGTTTTGACATTTATGTGATCAATGTTGTAATACCTACCCCTTAGTCTACTTGTCTGTGTCAGTTTCCGATCTCTTTTAGGCCTTCTTATATTTGTGTTAGTTATTTCAGGTGATTCTAAGGATATTCATGCGTTACTTTTCATTATGCTATTGGTCCCTTGTTAGTTGTATTATATCATCTATTTTCATATGACTTTTTATTATTTCATGTTGGTTATGTTTATGTTATGAAATTATTTTGATTAAGGTTTTCTGACAATACTGACCCTATATTTATATGCACATGGATCATTGTGATGATTTACTTTACTATTTGAGGTGTTTGGTATGGTATGGGACAGAGTCATAGTTACTTGTTTCGGTGAGATCTACATGATAAACTAGTCTCAACCATTGTTTATTATATTATATGCATATGTTCATCTTTGTGATGACAGGTTTGCAAGTACCGGGCTACGTCTTCTCTGAATTGGCAGGAGTGAGCGTGCCCTATTGCAATATCTCAATGGTAAGAGAGGGGAGATAATATTCAGGTCCAAATCCATAGCCTAAACCCTTATTTTGTCCTAGAACTAGGCTAGAATTCTATTGACTATTCTAGCAGTTGAATCCATCAAGTGACGTGGATTCATGAGCCTGTTTGTGTGTATTTGTGGTTATGTTTAAGTTGTTTTCTGTTTAGATGGGTTTTAGATGGATTAATGATGCTTTTGGCTTGATTTATTTAATTAATATTTATGGTAAATATTAATGTTAATAATTACACTTTTAAGAAGGTTAAAACATTGATATATTGAATATATGACTATTTAATAATTAAATATTAATTGTCTATATTTAATTAATTGATTTAATTATTAAGTATTGATTTAAATAATTGAGATTTAGTAAATATTAAATTCAATTAATTGTAATTAATTGTGCAAAGTTGATTTGTTAAATATTACTTTAAGTTGCATGATTAATTGATTTATTTAATTAAAATATTCTCACATGCATTTTCAATTTAACACTTTGCTTTGATATTATAAAGTTGAGTTATACATGCTTTAAGTAAAAAATGAAAATAAAGAATTTATTTTAATTATTAATTAGATAATTTATATTCTCTTTAGGGTTTTCACTTTTTGAAAACTTAATTGCTTGGTTTTCTATATCCTTGGATTGAAAGCCATTTTGGAGGTTGTTCAATCAGGGGAGAAAGGAAAATCAAGTGATGAAGGATTTGTGAAAGCTTGAGAGTATTTTGGAGCATTTTTGGAATTCTTCTTTGCTTGGAATTGTGGATTTTGTTCCTTTCATCAGTTATTAAGGTAGGATCTTGTTTATGTTAATTCTAGCTTTTGGATCCTTGTCTTCCATGCATCCAAAAAGCTAGGATCCTTTGTGTAATCTTCCTTGTTTGATTATTGTGTGGTTTATTCATGTAAAATTGAGGAAACATGTTCTTGGTTCAATTTTGTGGTTTCTTTCAAATTTGCATGTCAGATCTATGTTTGTGGGCAAAAAGGTTTCATTTTATGGTGTTAGATGCAAAATGGGCATTAGGGTTTTCATGTGGAAATGAATTTGTTTCAAAATTGCCCTTAGGGTTTCAATTTGGGAAAAAGTCCTTTTTGAAATAAAATTGATTATTATTGCTAAGAAATGGTTTAAACCCCCAGATTTGTTAATATTGTACCTTGAATGTAGAAAACTCACCTTTGTCATGTTCTTCCCAAAACTAAGATCATATCTGCATGAAAACAAGTCAAATGAGTTAATTTGCATGCTTAAAAGAAAGAAAACTCTTCTTGAAAAATAAATTAAATATAAAATTTAGAATGTTTTCTTATTTGTGTCAAATTGCATGCTTGCGAAAGAAACCCTTCTTGAAAATAAATTAATATTAGATTTAGAATTTTTTTCTTGTTTGCGTCAATTTGCATGCAAAGATTTCATTTGAAAAATATTATTAAATTTAGAATGGTTTCCTTGTTTATGTTTGCATGCTTAAAGAAAACTCTTCTTGAAAAAGAAATTAAATATTAAATTTAGAATGTTTTTCTTGTTTGTGCCAATTTGCATGCAATAGAGTTCTATTTTTTGAAATTATGTTTCTTTAGAAATTATGTTTTTAGAAATTATGTTTTTTTAGAAATTCTATTTTTAGAAATTATGTTTTTTAGAAATTATGTTTAAAAAAAAAAAAAAAATTTAAAATTCGCATGGAGTGGTATTCTATTTTTAGAAATTCTATTTTCAAAAAAAAAAAATTAGAATTTGCATGGAGTGGTATTCTATTTTTAGAAAAAAAAAAAAAATTTAAAAAAAGAAAACTTTTTTTGAATTCGCATGGAGTGGTATTGTATTTTTAGGAATTATATTTTCAAAAAAAATTAAATTAAATTAAATTATATAGATGTTTTCAATAACTTTTACTTGTAATTATATTTGGGTTTTAGTAATTATTAAATAGGTTAATTTATATAACGTGAATATTATAAATTAAACTATAGAGGCTTTATATGCATTTTCTTTAGAAAATTGAATTATATTGTTATTAGTAATTTTATCAGATAAAATAATTTACATAATGTTACTATAAATAAGTTTATCACTGTATTTTATTGCCTTTCTGGAATCGTACTCATTATGTGATGATGTGTCTTCTGAGTGACTGATTAAAAAGATTGTGTGTTTCTTTCCCTTTTACGATACTGGTATGTGTCGGTTGTTTGTTGGGATTAGTTGGCTATCAGGAGGTAAAATCAGAGGTTTTGGGTTTTCTATTTCTTTGGTGTTTGTGTACTTTAGTTTATGTTGTCATCGATTTTGGGTCTCGATATTTTTACCCAACCTAATTTGTCTCAACTAGTATTATGTGATTCTATGAGAGTATTTTAAGTGATTTTAGTTATTTGAGAACCAATAGTTCTTGTATGGGCAAGAACTAGTTTTGAGAGTTTGTTCTTCTCTTTTGATGTTGTTTATGGTTCTTTGAGGGTGTATCCCTGTATGAGAGGGAATCAGTGACGAGGTTTATGTTATACCTTCATGATGTTCTTTTGTGAACCTAGGGTAGGTTACCTAGTTGTATGGTAGGAGGTGGCTTGCAATAAGTGTCGAGGCTCACAAGTGGCTTCTAGGATCATTTATTGTAAGTAATTTTAACAAGTAATAACATAATAACTTATTAGGATTTCTTAGTACAATCTAATAAGATAATGCCTCACCCATGCTTGAGCGCTATTATAGGCTAAGATGGAGCATGAGATGATGCTTGCCCCCTTGCGAGGTGTGGGTTCGAGTACATTTAGTGGCCTTGTTAGTTTGAGAGGTCATTGATGTCGTGTATGGTCACTTGAGTGCCATGATCCAATGAGGGATTTCTAGGATGAGACTCAAGGGTTATATGTACATGATGACACCTTCCTATATACATCTTAGGTTCTCCTACATGTGTCAGTTACCTGTGGTACTCTGTAGATCTCCTTATTGTGATTTAGAGAGCTTCTAGGATCTTCCTATGCTTTTCTTTATGATGGTTTTGTGTACCTTTGATGTTGCCTTCTTGTTCTATACCCGTGTGAGTGGGCATGTTATTATCTCCTTAGCACGGTGGGAGTGGACCTTTGGTTCCACGCGGTCGGGTGGTAGTGATTATTATTACCATTGAGATCTGACATTCGTCTTCATGCTTAGATGATCCTTGTTACAGTTCTTCTTCTATCTTCTTATTCTTCTGGAGACTTGTATAGTTTCATGAGTTGTATATTTGTACCATATGTGTATATTGGATGACATCTTTTGGAGGATGTATTGTATTGTATTGTATTGTTATGTATTATTGCATACCCTACGACATGTGCAGTGGATGTTGATTCAACTGTATATGTGGTCTTATTATATGAGATGTATATTATTGGATTCAGGTTATGTATCCTTTATGTTAGTCTTTACAGTTGTTATTCGTAGATTATTTTGCTTAAGTAATTCTACATCAAGGAACCCTCGAGTTTTGTAACCTTTGTTGAGTTGTACTTATGTATATGTCATGTTATCTCATGTGTTGCTTCTGCGTTGTTAACATTATTATTTATAAATATTTAAAAAAAAATTATCTTGGTTGCATGTTTAGGTTGGTTCTCCTGAGTTCTGTGAGGCATTACACTTTGTATTAGAGCACATGTTTCTACACTGGGAGCTCTGGAAAATTGTGTGCCCATTAGAATGGTTAGTAGTGCATGTTAGCACATGTCTCCTCGTGTCTTGAGAGTCATTGTTCATGATCTCTTATTCTTGTGTGTGGTTCTTCCCACTTCATTTGGGAGTGATGTTTAGTCTTATTTGTTATAGGTGGATACATATTGAGGCTCGAATCGTGCTAGGATCTGTGATTGAAACTCTAGGGTCTCTAGTATTATCGTTGCTCATGAAGTTTGTAATCATCTATAGGAGTGTTTTGATAGTGAGCAGATTGATTGCTTCTTTTGGTCTTGTGTGGTTTGTATGTATGAAGACTTGGTGATGGTCATTTGACTACCTCATCTGTTATAGCATGATAGTGGATGTATGTTGTTTGTGATGTGATGTGATGAAGGAGTCCTAGTTTTAAGAACTCCTTATTGCTTGTTTTCTTTCTCTTTGAGTGACTTGTGATTTCTCTTGAGTGACCTATTTCTTAGCCCTATGAGTGTGATGTTATTGATCATGTATGATTAGACTTGCATGTTGCATTGAATAGAGTTATATGAGTTGTATCATGTGAGTGTTATAATAAAATTTGAAAGAATATGATTGATTATGGAAATTGGAAAGTAAATCTTTCTTGTTAAATACATTGTGCATTGTTAGAAATGTATATATCATTTGTTAAGAGTGCATTAATAGATCTAGAATTGTACCTCATTATGATAGATTTAGTGGGTAAAGGACCCAAGTCCCCAAGTAAATTATGTATTGCATCCATAGTAGAACACTTAACCTATTTGTATCATTTTGTAAATGATTGATTAAATGTTAATGTTAGTAACATAGTAGAATATACAATTGCATGAAGTTGCATAAAGATGATGTTAGAAATATAACAATTGTCTTCCTTGAGTGATTGTGTGCATACTCTAACGCACCTAACATGAAAGATCTTAGATTTCGTGAAGTGACTACTCCCTTGAGTGTGGCTACTCCTAGTCACCTTGTTATGTGAAATGTTTTTATATTGATTATTCATTTTGGTCGATTGATATCTTGTTGTGTTGTATGTGGTCAACATTAATTTCTTTTGAGTTTTCTTGACTGGATTAGTTACCCAAATGTCTTTCTTTGTCTAGTTGTGGCATTAGTCACATTTTATTGATTGTTGGAGTGGTATATACCCTTTTTGTTGATTTAATGTTGAACCTTGGAAAGTTCTCCCACTTGGGTTTTTCCTTGGACTGGTACGGTGGCTATTCTGAATGTTTGGTATTGTTGACCATGTTTTGTGATAAGTATTGTTTCTATCATGTTCTTTGTAGACCCCTAATAGTGTGTATAAGGGAAGACATTGTAGAGATTGCACTGTAATTGTATGTAGGAACTATGTAATTTATGTGTTTGCGTGAGTGTTGCATTAGGTAAGGTTGCATGAACTATCCAAATTTCTATTTGATATGAACATGGATATGTGTCTTCTATATTAAGCTTTAGTATGGATGTATTTCATGATTCTTGAAAGCATTAAAGATATAGACTTATTTAAGAAATGTTAGATGATGAACAAATGATTAAGGTGATTTTTGGTATATGCTTAAATTTGAATTATATTATTCTTTGTGATTCATTATGCATATTTTAAAATAAGATAGTTAATTTGACTTGCATTAGTTCTTTCTTGAAGTATTAATGAGTGTCAGTTGTGATTGGTATATTCTTTTGATGATTGAGTGTATCTTCTTGTTTGATCCTAATTAATAGGGGGTGTAGCACTATGGTGTGAATCCTTTTGATTATTTACTTGTTTTGCTATCGGCTTCCAGGAGTAAGCCTAGTTTTAGGGGAGGAGGATGTAATACCTACCCCTTAGTTTGTTTTTATGTGTCAGTTTATGATCTTTTTTAGGCCTTCTTATATTTGTGTTGGTTATTTCAAGTGATTTTAAGGATATTCATGCGTTACTTTTCATTATGCTATTGGTCCCTTGTTAGTTGTATTATATCATCTATTTGCATATGATTTGTGATTATTTCATGTTGGTTATGTTTATGTTATGAAATTATTTTGATTAAGGTTTTCTGACAAGACTGACCCTATATTTATATGCACATGGATCATTGTGATGATTTACTTTACTATTTTAGGTGTTTGGTATGGTATGGGACAGAGTCGTAGTTACTTGCTTCAGTGAGATCCACACGATAAACTAGTCTCAACCATTGTTTTCTATATTATATACATATGTTCATCTTTGTAATGACAGGTTTGCAGGTACCGGGCTACGTCTTCCCTGAATTGGCAGGAGTGAGCGTGCCCTATCGCAATATCTCAATGGTAAGAGAGGGGAGATAATATTCAGGTCCAAATCCATACCTTAAACCCTTATTTTGTCCTAGAACTGGACAATAATCCTATTGTCTATCCTAGTGGTTGAATCCGTCAAGTGACGTGGATTCATGAGCCTGTTTGTGTGTATTTGTGGTTCTGTTTCAGTTGTTTTCTATTTAGATGGATTTCAGATGGATTAATGATGCTTTTGGCTTGATTTATTTAATTAATATTTATGGTAAATATTAATGTTAATAATTGCACCTTTAAGAAGGTTAAAACATTTATATATTGAATATATGACTATTTAATAATTAAATATTAATTAAATACCAATATTTGATTAATTGATTTAATTATTAAGACTTGCTTTAAATAATTGAGATTTAGTAAATATTAAATTCAATTAATTGTAATTAATTGTGTAAAGTTGATTTATTGAATATTACTTTAAGTTGCATGATTAATTGATTTATTTAATTGAAATATTCTCACATGCATTTTGAATTTAACACTTTGCTTTGATATTATAAAGTTGAGTTATGCATACTTTAAGTGAAAAAAGAAAATAAAGAATTTATTTTAATTATTAATTAGATAATTTATATTCCCTTTAAGGTTTTCACTTTTTGAAAATCTAATTGCTTGGTTTTCTATATCCTTAGATCGAAAGCCATTTTGGAGGTTGTTCAATCAGGGGAGAAAGAAAAATCAGGTGATGAAGGATTTGTGAAAGCTTGAGAGTATTTTGGAGCATTTTTGGAATTCTTCTTTGCTTGGAATTGTGGATTTTGTTCCTCTCATCAGTTATTTAGGTAGGATCTTGTTCATGTTAATTCTAGTTTTCGGATCCCCGTCTGCCATGCATCTGAAAAGATAGGATCCTTTGTGTGATCTTCCTTGTTTGATTATTGTGTAGTTTATTGATGTAAAATTGAAGAAACATGTTCTTGGTTCCATTTTGTGATTTCTTTCAAGTTTGCATGTAAGATCTATGTTTGTGAGCAAAAAGGTTTCATTTTATGGTGTTAGATGCAAAATGGGCATTAGGGTTTTCATGTGGAAATGAATTTGTTTCAAACTTGCCTTTAGGGTTTCAATTTGAGAAAAAGTCATTTTTGAAAGAAAATTGATGATTATTGCTAAGAAAGGGTTTAAACCCCCAGATTTGTTAATATCGTACCTTGAATGTAGAAAACTCACCTTTGCCATGTTCTTGCCAAAATTGGGATCAGATCTATATGAAAACAAGTCAAAGGAGTTAATTTGCATGTTTAAAAGAAAGAAAAATCTTCTTGAAAAATAAATTAAATATTAAATTTAGAATGTTTTCTTGTTTGTGTCAAATTGCATGCTTGAGAAAGAAACCCTTCTTGAAAATAAATTAATATTAGATTTAGAATTTTTTTCTTGTTTGCATCAATTTGCATGCAAAGATTTTATTTGAAAAATATTATTAAATTTAGAAAGTTTTTCTTGTTTATGTCAATTTGCATGCTTAGAGAAAACTCTTCTTGAAAAAGAAATTAAATATTAAATTTAGAATGTTTTTCTTGTTTGTGTCAATTTGCATGCAATAGAATTCTATTTTTTGAAATTATGTTTCTTTGGAAATTCTATTTTTAGAAATTGTGTTTCTTTAGAGATTCTATTTTTAGAAATTCTATTTTTTAGAAATTCTATTTTTAAAAAAAATAAAAATTTATAAAATTTATAAAATTTACAAAAAAAAAAAGATTTTTTTAGAATTCGCATGGAGTGGTATTCTATTTTCAAAAAAAAAAAAAATTAGAATTCGCATGGAGTGGTATTGTATTTTTAGAAATTCTATTTAAAAAAAAAAAACTTTTTTTGAATTCGCATGGAATGGTATTCTATTTTTAGAAATTATATTTTCAAAAAAAAGTAAATTAAATTAAATTATATAGATGTTTTCAATAACTTTTACTTGTAATTATATTTGGGTTTTAGTAATTATTAAATAGGTTAATTTATATAACGTGAATGTTTATAAATTAATCTATAGAAGCTTTATGTGCATTTTCTTTGGAAAAATGAATTATATTGTTATTAGTAATTTTATCATATAAACTAATTTGCATACTGTTACTATAAATGAGTTTATCACTATATTTTATTGTCTTTCTAGGATCGTACTCATTATGTGATGATGTGTCTTCTGAGTGATTGATTAAAAAGATTGTGCATTTTTTTCCCTTTTACGATACTGGTATGTGTCGGTTGTCTATTGGGATTAGTTGGCTATCAGGAGGTAAAACCAGAGGTTTTGGGTTTTCTATTTCTTTGGTGTTTGTGTACTTCAGTGCATGTTGTCATCGATTTTGGGTCTCGATCTTTTTGCCCAACCTGATTTGTCTCAACCAGTCTTATGTGATTTTGTGAGATTATTTTAAGTGATTTTATTTATTTGAGAACCAATAGTTCTTGTATGGGCAAGAACCAGTTTTGAGAGTTATGTTCTTCTCTTTTGATGTTGTTTATGATTCTTTGAGTGTGTATCCCTGTATGAGTGAGAATTAGTGATGAGGTTTATGTTATACCTTCATGATGTTCTTTTGTGAACCTGGGGTAGGTTACCTAGTTGTATGGTAGGAGGTGGCTTGCAATAAGTGTCGGGGATCACAAGTGGATTCTAAGATCATTTATTGTAAGTAATTTTAACAAGTGATAACATAATAACTTATTAGGATGCCTTAGTATAATCTAATAAGATAATGCATCACCCATGCTTGAGCGCTATTATAGGCTAAGATGGAGGATGAGATTATGCTTTCCCCCTTGCGAGGTGCGGGTTCGAGCACAGTTAGTGGCCTTGTCATTTTGAGAGGTCATTGATGTTGTGTATAGTCACTTGAGTGTTGGGATCTACTGAGGGATTTCTAGGACAAGACTCAAGGGTTAGACGTACGTGATGACACCTTCTTATATACAGCTTAGGTTATCCTACATGTGTCAATTACCTCTGGTATTCTGCAGATCTCCTTATTGTGATTTAGAGAGCTTCTAGGATCTTCCTATACTTTTCTTTATGATGGTTTTATGTACCTTTGATGTTGACTTCTTGTTGTATACCTGTGTGAGTGGGCATGTTATTATCTCCTTAGCACAGTGGGAGTGGACCTTTGGTTCCATGCGATCGGGTGGTAGTGATTCTTATTACCGTTGAGATCTAACGTTCGTCTTCATGCTTGGATGATTCTTATTGCAGTTCTTCTTATATCTTCTTATTCTTCTAGAGACTTGTATAGTTTCATGAGTTGTATATTTGTACCATATGTATATATTGGATGACATCTTTTGGAAGATGTATTATATTGTATTGTTATGTATTATTGTATACCTTGTGACATGTGCAGTGGATGTTGATTCAACTATATATGTGGTCTTATTATATGAGATATATATTATTGGATTCAGTTGATGTATCCTTTATGTTAGTATTTATAGTTATTATTCGTAGATTATTTTTCTTAAGTAATTATATGTCAAGGAACCCTCGAGTTTTGTAACCTTTATTGAGTTGTACTTATGCATATGTCATGTTATCTCATGTGTTGCTTCCACCTTGTTAACATTATTGTTTATAAATATTTTTAAAAAATTATCCTGTTATCTTGGTTTCATGTTTAGGTTAGTTCTCTTGGGTTCCCTGGCGGGGCATTACAGATTCAATAATTTAAGATGGATTTGAGGTGTTGCATTGGAGAAGTCAAAACGTGTTTGACTACTTTGGAGATATAACTTGCATATCTTATCTTGACCTAACGTGGTCATTATAAAATGTCTTATACATCAAGATTATCACTTTGGCACGTGGTTCTTTTGTGGGAAAATATTTGAAGATCATTTTTGGTGTGTTTGATGTCGGTGCAAGTTGTGTATATATTGGGAACTACTCATATTGAAAGTATGTAGGTGTGGGTGATACGATTAGGGGTTTGTGATTCAATTTGAGGTTGCGATCATAAATTTGATAGAGGGAGAGTAGAGAGAAGTTACAAAGTATAGAGAATGGATTGGATGTGACAAGAAATCAGTGCTATGTCTAGACCACTCATCTTGTTGTTCCCTAATAGTTGTAGCAAGCAAAACCCCTTAACTGGGTGAACTTTAACAGATTCTCATTTGTAAATCCTTTAACATGGTAACTTATTTATTGAGGTTTGAAATCCTCTAGCGAGGTCGATGATAACTGATTTTATTGTACTTCTAATAGTGTACTAGTCACTACTAACTAGATGAACCCTCAGAAAGGGTGATTGTATCTCCTAACAAGGCAAACTCATTTACTGCAATAGTGGGCTTGTGGGTGTCATCTGTACCATGGTTTTCTCCCTCTAACCAAGGGTTTCCATGATAAAATATCTATTCCATGTGTGATGATTTTTTGGATGCTTGATAATGCTTTCTTTTATGGGTTTGCATCAATTATATGCTTTATGGTTTGGAAAGTAATTATGTAGTTATTTAGATTAGTGGTTGAATTTATTTATTACCTATTTGTACTTATTAAACCCCCCTCTTAGTACCTAATAATTCCAACAGATCTACCTTTGGTGGACATGTGACCCTACCTAGTGTGGGTAATAGCTTATCTCTTTCATATCTCCTATTTATCATGCATTGCCTATATTTTCAAGCATATCTACATTGTACAAAATCTAAATCCATTACCATTTGATTATTGATCATTATTGAATCTAGTCAATTCATTGATCATACCATTTATCTCTCTTGTGGTATTCATTGGGCTTATAGATCTTAGCATAGTGCCTTGGGAAAATTATTACATTGCATCAAAGAAATTCTTACACGGTATTAAAAATTGAAACAAAATTCTTATAGTAATAAACAAGAATACCCTTAAGAAAAGAAAAAAGAAGTTGGAGCTCTCCTACACTACTTAAAATTTTACCTTTCCATCCATCCAATTTATTTTGCAATCTTTCCAGTATACTATTCCAAAAAGTTGGGGTGACATCCTTTATAGTGAGGGGAAGACGAAGGTAGGTACCTGACAAAACAACACACTGAAAACCCAAAACATTTTTTATTTTATTCTATAATTCTTCCTTTGTATTAAAAAGGTAGATGCTAATTTTCTCATAGTTGATATGTTTACATGAGACTTTAGCATAGTCCAAGAGAAAGTCCTTCCATTCTCTAGCTTCTAGCAATGAGGCTCCCAAATAATATAATATCATCAATAAACTGCATGTAGAACATAAGGTGGAAGGGTAGAGGTAGCTTTAACCCCCTATATTCTCCCAGAGTTAATCATGTTGAGAAACTTCCTGCTTGGGACTTTTGCAAGCATGATGAATAAGTAAGGTGATAATGGGTGACCCTTCCTTATCCCCTATTTTC
The DNA here is from genome assembly GCA_018584345.1 of Thuja plicata. Lineage (NCBI taxonomy): Eukaryota > Viridiplantae > Streptophyta > Pinopsida > Cupressales > Cupressaceae > Thuja > Thuja plicata. The sequence goes on from MU223425.1 coordinate 2,686,484, forward strand.
TTTGAAGAAACTCATCGGGACTCAATTCACTAAGATTGAGGATCAGACTGTTTCTACACATTCCCTTATGAGATTTATTAGTCTCTCATTAAAATCCAATCTTGCAAGAAATTTGAATAGAAATTCCCATCTAACCCTGTCATATGCCTTTGAGATATCAAGTTTTAGGACCATACCTGGCATTTTACACTTCTCCATTGAGTGGATAATCTCATGTGTGGACACAACCACATCAATAATTTGTCTTCCAGAACAAAATCTTTTTAGTTAGAATTAATGAATTTGTCAAAAGGTTTGATCTGATTCACCAAGAACTTGGAGAAAATCTTATAAATAGTATTCCATAAACTAATATGTCTAAAGTGAACCATCTTCTTTGGCTCTTTCATTTTAGGAACAAGATCAATGAAAGTGTTATTCAAAATTTTCAACTCTTGTCCTAAACAAGTCTCTAGCAACCATAGTAACATCATAGCTCACAATATCCCATAATTCTTGGAAAAAAACATGGTGACAACCATATGATCCACATGCTTTATAAGAACCCATAGAAAAGATAATTGCCCTTACCTGCTCTTCATAGATAGGAGCTAGAATTTGATTAGTTTCGTCCTCTCCAATAGAATTTGGAAGGCAACATAGGATTTGATCCTCTAAAGCCAAAGATCTCAAGCCTCCAATCTCACTATAAGCTGGTTTAAAATAATGAATAGTCATATCTCCAGACTAGGAATTATTAGCGATTTCTTGGATGAGATCATCCATCAACCTGTTTATAGTTTTTGTCTTCTTATGTCTACTAGAAAATTTGTGGAAAAAAGTTAGAGTTTCTATCACCTTCTTTGATTCATTGCACCCTCGATCTTTGCTTCCAATATACCTCTTCCTTCTTCAAGTTATCTTTCCATTTCCTCCTTCAATCTTCTTTCTCTTCATGCAGGGACTGAGAGTAGTTTCCAAAATCCATAAGATGTTATATGCTTTCAAGTTTAGAACCTATCTCATTTTTCTAGGTAAATATGTCACCAAAAGTAGATCTATTCCAACCTTTAATGCAATATGTAATTTTACCCAATTAGAAATAAATAATAATGTATACCAAACATGTAATAATTTATAAGAATTTCAAAGTATATAATGTTGGCATATTACATCTCTTAGTAGTTTTTAGGTTTAGGTTAATTAATAACATTACTGCTTAGTTTCAGCGGTTATGTAACTGTCAATGTTTATCACCGTCGACCTTTCTGTATTGTCTAATATGTTGTTTGTATAGTCTTTTTAAAGCCTTTATTTACATCAATAAGAAATCATAGATCAAGATCTTCATTGTTCTATAAAATTTTCTTTGTCATTTTACCATTTTGTTTAAATTCTCTATACGTTCACCTATGGTATGAGAGCAGGAAATGAATTTTTTTTGGTCTTGATGTAGCCGCTAGAGTGATTGTAAAAGATTGGAATGCTTTTTGTTGATCTTCAAGTGCCACTTGTAGCAAAAATTGTCAATCTTGGATGTGAAGTTGTGGTTGGAGATGTCATTTCCAGGAATCTGTAGAGGTGAAGTTGTGGCTGGAGGAGATGTCATTTTAGGGAAGCAAATTTTATTGTTAGTTTATTTAGTATTTTTGAAGGTGTGAGTATCTGACACATACAAGGGTTTTATGAAGGCATGATGAGTTTATAAATGTCATTTCTAAGATTTTGTGCCTATGAAAGAATAGTTATTTGTGATAAATAATACCTCAGTGTAGATGTATGAATTGGAAAATGTGGTATAATGAATGTGTTTTAAATTTGCAGAGGTGTTGAAAGGATTTAGCTTTTAGATGGGTAGCAGTCATGCATAAAGCATAAATTAATATAAATTCCATGTGCACTTTCATTCCTCTATGTTTGAGAGGAGGATTTGATATGAAATACATTGGCCATTAAAAATAAAGTGTAACAATCTCTCTATTTTTTTATCTCTTCACCTAGTGAAAAGACACATCACTTTCCTCTGCCTAAAATTCTCCTCTCTTTGAATGTATCAGAGGCTCATGTTTAATGTTATTAGGGATACTTTTGACATGCCTATTTATTGGCTCATGTGGTTTCTCAAACCTTGGTCTTCCAGAAATGTTGAAGGAGTCAGTGTGGAAAACTAATGTGGGGTTATAAGCAAAGAAAGAGGTACTTGGAGGACCATTTTAGAGTCTCTTGCAGAATAAAGGAGTAAGTTCTACTATGTTTCTGTAGTGTATTTTTTCCTTTTTGATTATTCAGAAATTTCTTTGTGCATCATAACTATCTTTGTATCCTTGAACAATTATTTGTTCAATATAAAACTATTAATACAAAGGTGTGCCAACTATTAATTCAAAGGTGTGCCAACTATTTGAACAAATGATAATGGGCTGAGGTTTTCAAGGAATTACATGAGTCATAAAATGGATAAAGTTGAATAGGAATATAGGAGGCTGGAGGCAACAAAGGTAGGAGGTTTTCTATCATCCTGAGCTAACTTCTCACTTAGGGATGATTCATTGCATGAGAAGAACTCTTCTCTTGATATGTGTTTCTCCCATGAGAATACCTTGCTAAATTCCCTTTGCGACACCTTTCCTTCTAGGAATTAATCTTTGATGAATCATGAGTATACTTCTCCTAAATTTTGCAATGATCTACCTATTTGGGAGCAACCACTAGATGATAATGTTGACTATTTTCTTGATCATGAAACAAATTTGGTCTAAGAAGATGATATGATGGCTGATATTTCTTCTACTTCCTCTAAAGATGACACATTCATCGCTTTATGTTTCTCCTTCTCCTAATACATACCCCCTTTATGGGGATATTTTAGAGCAAGAGGAGGACATTATAAATACTTTGCTTAATACCACCTTACCTACATATGATATTCCTTCTAGAGATGAAGCATTAAAGCAAGTCCCTAATTCCTATTATAAGGACATCTTATAAAAAGAGGATAATATCATTATTAATTTCCTTAGTTCTCTCCCTTCTAATGATGAAACCATTAAGAATCACTGTGGGGCTTGGTTCTTCTCTGACTTGCATGGGTTGTGATGTTCTGTACTTTTCTTGGTTTTGGGTCCATGTTGGAGAGATTGTGTTGAGGCTTTGATGAACATTTGATGATCCCATGTGCTCATATGAGATATTTTTGTGGTTGTGGCTACTATGTGGGCATGTCCTGTAGTTTATTTTCTGCGGTCTCTCTTGAATGTGTCCCTCTTCCTTGTTGATGCATGTTGGTGCTTTCTAAAGATTTATGATGAGAACAGAGGTAGTTATTTGAAGCCTTTGGTTGGTCCCTATGGTTTTTCTGTTTCCTTTGAGCTCTGGGTGCTTTAATGCAGGCCTTGGTACATCTCTGATTCTTCTTTTGTAGTTGTTGCCGCCAGAAAGGCCCTCCATAAAGCTTGTTTTGTTTTGATCCTCTTTGTGAATTTTTTTTCTCAAGGATCTATTTGGATTTCATGGTGGAGGGGATTCCTTTCCATTCTTTGTTTTTTATTTTCCTTTTGTTTTTTTAGCCAAGAGGATGCTAAAAATTTTCAAGGGCTCATCTTGGCCTCTGGCAGTTTTTGGTTAAGGAAGCTTTCAGGTTTTGGTGGAGTCCAGTGCATTTCTCTTCTTATGATTCATGGGAATTTTCAAGGGCATACTTCTTCCTTCTCCTTTTGAGACTTCTATAAAGGTGTGGTCTCAGCTTATTTATTTGAGGTTCCTTCCTATGGCTTGGTGGAGGGCTTGGCTCTTCTTGTTGTTGTTCTCCTTTTTCTCTTATCCTATTGAGGTGGATTCATCATCTATGGAGGTGTTGATGTGATTTTAGGGCAAGGTTGGATATGACTTGGAGGGTCTCTCTCTTTTTTCTGATTGTGGGGAAGCGGGGTTGTTTCAGAAGTGGTTTCTAGGAAGGATTAATCTTTCTTCAAACTTTCCTATAGAGGCAAGTTCCCCTTCTATTGAGGTGGAGGGGACTTTTGTTTGGTGAAAGTTCTTATTTTTTTAGGGAAATCATTTTTTCTATGATTTGAATGGTGTTGGGTTCCATGAATTTACCCAGTCTTCTAGCTGGTTCTTCAGTGGATTGCATCTTCAATATGCTAGTGATGTTTCATAGAAATTTTTTCTTCTATATCATGGTTTTGGGAGCCATTTTGATTCCCAAGTTGGTTGTGGGAACCAAGATAAAACCCATGGTATTTTGGGGTGCTTGTTTACTCCATTGTTTCAGCTGGTTTGTTGAGGTTTATTCTTCTATGGAGGTTTTTGTAGATGGTTCTAGGAGCCATATTAAAACCTAGTGTTCTGGTCTAGGGAGCCTTCAAATCCCCAAGGATCTCCCTTCTCTAGAGATTTATTCTTTGACGTAAGGCTTTGGCCTTCAATGTAATGGTTGTTTGGGTTGTTGGAGTTTCACTTATTCTATCTTATCATGATGTTGTCTAATATTTGCTAGATTTGGGTTGTTGTTTAGCTATATTTTATCTTTTGCAATATTTCATCTTTGGGGGGTTCCAGATCCCTTTCAAAATATATTTTTAATGGGTTTTGGGCCCCCATCAAAACCTTTTTCTTCCTTAATAAAAAACCATGAAGAACCAAGAGCTTGATCAAGTCAATGTTTCCACTATTTTGAGTAATGAAACACCTAAATTCATTATTCACACTCAACCAATGGTAGCCAAAAATCTTGTGATAACTGTCAAAGGATATACTCAATTGAATTCATTCCAAACACCTAACAAACTCATGGTTACTGTTAAGGGTTATTCTCAAAATTCTTCTCCAACTTTCACTACACCTATGATTACAGTTAAAGGATATAATCAACAAAGTTCTTTTCAAACTCAAAATAATCCAATTATAATCATGAAAGGAAAATCTAGGAGTCCTTTGGAATTTATTAAGGATTATCATGCGGTGTCTTGCACCTATCGCACAAGAAACAATCCTCAACCTACTAATCTAATTGTTCCTACTTTTCTCCCACCTTATCAACTTGTTCATCCTCTAGCACCACGTTTATCTCCCAATCTTGGAATAGAGTATGATTTAATAGAATAATTCTGTACTACTCATGTAAATATTTCTCTTTGGGAACTTCTTCAAACTTCTCTTATGTATCATGAATCCTTGCAAAAAGCTTTAAACACTCTTCCAACTCCACCACCTAATCAAGACAACACCAATTCCTTTTTGAAATGCATGCATTCTACTCTTGTCATGTCTCAAATTGTGTTTACTCAAAATGATTTACATCCTAAATAAGTTCAACATAAACATGATGCCCTTATGATAGTTTTCATTCTCAATGGTAATCTCATGCGTAGGACCTTAATTGATAATGGGTCTAGATTAAATATTTGTAGTATGGGCATGTTGTGTGAAATCAAAGATGATGTTTCAACTATTAAACCCGATCTTGTCCCTATTCGTGGCTTTGATAGTATTGCTAAGAAAACATTGGGTGTTATTACCTTACCTATTAAGGTAGGTCCAATTATTTAAGACATTATCATTCATGTGATGCATGTACCTCTTAATTATAATCTTCTTTTGGGTCGACCTTGGTTACATGTTATGTATATTATTCCTTCAACTCTAAATTTAAAAGTCAAGTTTATCTACAACAATTTGATGTATACAATTATTATGGATGATAGATCAAATAGTTGTTTACATACTAAATCTGTGTCTATTAAAGAAAAAACAAGATCAAGAATCTAAGGATGATTATTCTTCTTCTAGTGTCCTTTTGGATGATTTTTAGGGATCCCTAGATTTCAAAATAACATATATTGGAGAAAAAAAAGTCCCAATATTTGAATTGGAACAATCTAAACCTGACAAAGAATCCAAAATAACAACTCTTCATTATAATGAGCTTAGTAACAATTTTTTTTTGCTTCCACTCCTAACGAATCTTTAGAAATGATCGAACCTAATTGTTATAACATAGTGACTTACGAGGCTCTATTAATTCTTTCTGATATGGCTTCTTGTTATGGCCTTGGTTATCATTTATAAGAGAAACATGGATTCAATGGGAATGAATGTGGAAAACATGAGAAAGGGATTCAAGTTCCCTTAGGAAATGAGGGCCATGAACATTCTTATGGATTAGGATTTAATCCTTACAAGCAACCACAAACAATTACTCTCAATGTTAACACTATCATGAATCACAATCCCAAATATGATCTAGTATGTGCATAACAAAGCATTGAGAATAGTAAGAAATTTATTGAAGCATTTGGTTTTGATTCACATCCTTTATCCACATCTTCTCTATAATCTAACACTTCTTCTATATCTACCTTTAATCAAGATACCATTTTGCCTAACCTTCTTCGTGCTAAGCTAATTACCAGGCTTAAACGGAAAAAGAAGCATAGTCTGAAACTTATGAATCTTCCTTTCTGCATGTATCATTGATATCATGACCACTCTACTAATTAATGTCAAGCCTTCCATTACAAAATTCAACAACTCATTGATAATTATGTTATTCACATATCATGTCGCAATGAGTTATTTTTTAATCCTAGTTTCTTTGAATAACATTTAAGTCCCTAGAAAGATCCCTGGGCTATCATAAGTTATTGTGGATGTTCCTGCTCAATCTCCTTTGGGCTTGTCATGTCCCCTCTTTAGCTCTGTTTAGCAGAGACATGACAATTATCCTATTATGGGCTCTCGTAGGCTGGCAGTGGTGGTTAGAGACTCATTCAGGTTATTCAGTGTTTGGATTTGATGTCTTAGGCAGTAGTAGACTAGTTGGGAGCAGTTCCTTGATTTTAGGGGGAAGTTCCTTGATTTTAGGAGGGGGATTCCTACTTTTTAGGAGATTGTGTCAGCCTTCAGATTTGAGGTTCTATAAGTTCATTCCTTGGTTTTAGTTTAAGGAGATTTGGGTGTGTTTCCTAGTTTCTAGGAGCATCCCTAGATTTTAGGGATGAGACTGCCAGTTGTCCCAGGTTGTCCGACATCAGTCACAGGTAGGTGACATGTTCAGTTTCAGGATTTTGGTGTGTTTCAGGTGTTCTGTGGCTATTTGGGATATATTTTAATATATTTAAATATTCTCCTAAGTTAGTGTTTTAATATTTTAAATAAGGCTATGTATATAGCCATTTTGGAGTAATAAGGGGTTTTCTAGATTTATTTGGTTTGATATGCCTATGTGTTATAGCTCATTGGAAAGGTCTCAAACTTTGCTACATGATTTTCACTTTCTAGAGTCTTTTTGGTGCTTGGAGCTATTTAATTATAATAAAGTGATATATTCTCTCTAGTTTGGATGCCATAATTGGGAAATATCATTTAATTATAAAGTGAAATCATAATTCTCCTTTAGGGTTCAAATTGCAAAGGAAAGGAGATATAAGGAGATGGAAACCTAATTGATGAGGATCTTTTACACACTGAAACTTGTTTTTGGAAAATTTGCTCTGGTAGAGCGATTCTTCTTCTGGGATGCAAACCCCAGGTTTGGGACTGGCTGGGACGTAGCCCTCAGAAGTTGTTGTCAGTGGATTCATCATGCATTGTGCATTTTTTTCCAGAGACAGAGGTGTCATTCCTTGTTGAGGATTCAGATTGCATACAGAGGTTTTAGCAGAGCGGTTGGATTCTTCTAGTTGGGTCATGATTATTGTAGCATAGGGCCTCCATTTGCAACTTGGGCACTATATGATGGATGTGGTGAAGGCTTGCGTTCAGCCGTAGTTTGTATTCTTGGTTCGTGGCCATCATCTATCCATCAGTTGGCGCCATTGTTGATTGTAAGCTCCATTAAATTTGCATAAGGGTTTCTACCCGAATATTTAAATCATAAATTTTTCTGGTACGATATGTATTAATTCTAATTTATTGAATGTTCTTACATGTTTTCAGTTTCCTTTCATATGTTTTGTTCATCTTTTATTACTTGCTTCAATATTCTCAAAAAACACAAAAAGAAACAAAACAGTCTGCAACTTCTATCTATTCTATAAGACCACCAAAAATCACAGAAAATATAGTTTATTATTTTAAAATTTACATCAGATCAATAAGAGAATCTGTCAGGGATCTTTCAGTGGTATCAGAACCTGCATCCTGTCAGCCTGTAGGGTTTGAGGGAATTGGTCTTGACCAATTTTAGGAAATATTATGATAATTTATATCAGTGATTGGGTAATCACCAGATAATGGAATAAGTGACTTCTATGCATCCAGGTAGATTTGATATACACAGATATTACACTTGCATGAGAGCTCGGTATGAGTTAGAATTTGGTCCAGAATAGGAAACCATTATGGTAGATGAACATAGAGGTGCTAGATGAAACCAACATGAGGATGATGATAGAGAGTTAATGCAAACTCTTATCACTATGCAACCCAGGATAGTTTAGACCTTAGATAGGTTACAGGACATATTGGAGCAGTTGGAGTTGGATAGACATAGAGGTAGACATGGACGAAGCATGTCAACTTCAGTTGCAGGAAGTCAACATAGTCACAAATCCCATACATCAGTGGGGAGCTCCCTTCATTCCCATAGGTGTGAGCGACCTTGTATACCTGCTAGGGATAGGCCTTTGTTTCCATTATTTAGACCCGGTGAGCAACCGGAACAGGTAGAGCCACCCGAGGTGGGATTCCAGGAGTCAGTTATGGCGGCCACAGCAGATTGGAGAGCTCTACCTCCAGAGGTTAGGGATGTTTTTCCTCTTCCCTAGTATTGTGCACAACATAGAGATGCTACCAAATTCAGAGGTGACAAGGAACATAGGCCCCAATAGAATAGTGACCTCCATAGGGCCACCAGGAAGATCACACTGGCTACGTATGATGGCACTAGTAGTGTAAGTGCATGAGCTTGGGTGCACAAGCTAGATGTTTAGTTATCCTTGAGACCCATGCCTGAGAGAGAGGTTATACATTTTTTTGTCCTGCATTTAGATAGAGTTGCTTATGACTGGTGGCATCATGGATTAGTCACCCAGGATCATGCCATGGTCCAATCCTTTGCAGAGTTCACTAAGCGGCTCATTAACAGATTTGATTGCAAGGACATAGAACTTTACTATAGGGAGTTGGTGCACATCTTAGACAGTCAGGGCAAGTGGAGAATTATATTAATGAGTTCCAGCGTATTGCATTCATGGTACCTGATATGCCTCAGAGGCCTAATGTGATGCTTTTTATAGAGGGATTGCAGGACAGGCTTAAGGAGTTGGTACGAGCATTTAGACTAGATACTCCCAAGGAGGCCATTGATGTGACCTTGAGACTAAGACAGCACCCCTACTTCTTATCAAATAGATAAGAAGTCATTCGTGGATTCTCGACATCCATAGAAGGCTAACACTTCCCAGGGTAGAGGTGGACCCTCTTTTAGACCTCCCCGAATGGACCAAGAAATGAGGAATGATTTGAGAAGGAGGAAGCTATGTTTCTCCTATAAGGAATCATGGGAGCTAGGACACTACTTCCTTGGTAAAGGTAAGTCCTATTTGATTGAGGTGACATCCAAGATGGGAGATGAGGATATTCCTGAAACTAATACTGAGGATATCCCAGAGGAGATTGAGCAGGAATGTCTATAGTTGGAGTTAGACACTCCTGATCCCTTAGCGTCAGCCAAAGTGACTATGGATACCCTCTCCAGTTATCCCAAATTTCACGCCTTTCATTTGAAAGGTACACTCTGGGGCCAGCAGGTGATGAGCTTGGTAGACACGGGTGCCACACATAACTTCATTGATCAAAAGTTAGTTGATAGGCGTGGGTTGCAGTATGAGGAGTTTGATGGTTTTGGAGTGAAGGTTGTAGATGGTGCAATTTTGGGTTGTACCGGGAGGATTCCTCAGCTTAGCATTCAGATGGGGGATTATACTTTGATCGATGACTTGTATGTGCTACCGCAAGAGGATTATGATGTGGTTTTGGGAATGTAGTGGTTGTAGGATATTGGGTGATACATTATTGATCACCACCATATGCAGTTAGAGTTCCTTTTTGGAGGAAAGAAAACTATTTTGAGGGCAGCTTCAGATGGTGGACCTAGAAAGGTGTCTTCACACAGGATAGAGACTATCATTAGACATGATGATGTGATTTGGGCTACACATTTCTATGTGAATTCCAAAACACCTACACCTTAGGATGGCAGGGCATTTCATGTTGATATACAGTTAGTGATGGACCGGAATCATCAAGTTTTTGGTGATATACCCCTTGGTGTACCTCCTGATAGAGGGTCTAAGCATGGGATAGAGATGGAAGATGGAGCTAAGCTAGTAATTACCTATCCATATTGTCATCCTAGAGCATACAAGGATGAGATTGAGAATAACATTCATGAGTTGTTGGACATGGGATTTATTCGCCCTAGCTCAAGTCCTTTTGCCTCTTCTATGGTGTTGGTTAAGAAGAAGGATGGGACTCTGCAGATGTGTATAGACTACAGAGCCTTGAACAAGAAGAAAATAAAAAATAGATATCCCATTCCAAGCATTAATGAGTTGTTGGATGAGCTTCATGGAGCTTTCTACTTCTCTAAGATTAATCTTTGTTCGCGCTATCATCAGATTCGTGTACAAGATGAGGACGTACACAAAATGCCTTTCATTGTCACTATGGGCATTATGAGTTCTTGGTGATGCCTTTTGGTCTCATAAATGCCCCTACCTTTTTCCAGTCCTATATGAACCATATCTTCAACAAGCAGTTGAGGAAATTGGTTCTAGTGTTTTTTGATGATATACTGATTTACAGTTGTACATGGGAGGATAATCTCATGCATATAAAGGAGGTACTTAGAATCATGGAGAGTCAATCTCTATTTTCTAAGTTGTCCAAATGTGAGTTTGGACTTAGGGAGATTTTATATTTGGGCCATGTGATCAGTGTTGGTGGGATGAAAGTGCATGAAGAGAAAATTCAAGTGATTCGTGATTGGCCCTATCCCAAGAACATTACTAAGTTACAGGGATTCCTTGGTTTATGTGCCTAATATAGGAGGTTTGTGAGGGGATTCTCTCAGTTAGAAACACCTTTGAAATATCTCATGAATAAGGGGTCTTTCAGATGGTCAGAGTGGGCACAAAGAGTATTTGACAGACTCAAGGAGGTTATGAGCACTTGTCCAGTTTTGGCACTCCCTGATTTCTCGCAGCCTTTTGTACTTGAGTGTGATGCTTCAGGTCAGGGCATAGGGGCAGTTTTGATATAGAGAAGACACCCCATTTCCTATGAGAGTAGGAAGCTGTGTGATAATGAGAGATTTTATTCTACATATGATAAAGAAATGTTGGCTATCATGCATGCATTAGCCAAATTTGGACAGTATCTTGTTGGCAACAAATTTGTGGTGAGAACAGATCACAATAGTCTGAAATATTTCATTGATCAAAAAGATCTCAATGATCGTCAACAAAAATGGGTAAGCAAAGTTCAAGCCTATGATTTTGACATAGATTTTATTAAAGGGAAAAATAATACTGTTGCTGATGCACTTTCTAGAAAATCGTCACTTGCTTCCCTATGTTCATTGAGTGAGATTTTAGCAGATTGAAGGGCTCAACTTTTAGTTGAGTATTCCAAAAATAGAATTATTGTGAGATCATGGATGGATTGTTATAGGATGATAAATACAGTGTGGTTGATGACATCATCTACTACAAAAACAAAGTTTACCTTGTTCCAGAATCACAGTTGAAGGGGCAAATTTTGTAGGCATTCCATGATACTCCTACAACAGGGCATCCCGGTTATGGTAAGACATATAGAGCAGTTCGCGAGAGATTATCTTGGAAGGGTCTCAAGGATGATATCTCATGCCATGTTCGTGAATGCATGATCTATCAGCAGAACAAGATAGAGCATACTTTTTGACTGGTTTGTTGCAGCCCTTACCTATACTGAAACAGAAATGGAAAGGGATCTCTATGGATTTCATTATAGGTCTTCCTCGAGTTCAGGGAAAATATTTTATCTATGTCGTAGTGGAAAGGATAACTAAGTATGCCCACTTCTTTCCTATTGCAGCTGATTTCACAGCATCTCAGGTGGCCAAGATATTTTTCAGAGAGGTGTTTATGCTCCATGGTCTCCCCAAGACCATAGTGAGTGATAGGGATAGTAGGTTCATGAGTTATTTCTGGCAAGCAATTTTTAGGCTCACATGCATGGAATTGACACTTAGTACCATCTACCATCCATAGACAGATGGGCAGACTGAGATTGTTAATAAGTGGGTTGAGGGGTATTTGCACAGCTATGTGTCAGGATAGCAAAAGACATGGGTGTGTTGGTTGTATTTGGGCAAGTATTTTTATAATACTATACACCATATGTCTATTTCTATGACTCCTTTAAGAGCCCTCTATGGTTACGATGCATTATCTTTTGTTGATCTAGCTATAAGTGACAGTAGGGTTCCTTTGGCACAGGATTGGTTACAGGAGACCCAAGATATTGTTGGCAAGTAATAAATTTTGTGTAAATGTGATTTACTTTTTGGTTTTCATTTATGGAAACACAGCTGGGTTTCAGATCGATTCCAGAAAAGATGAGTTTTGGTGATTCAGAAATTGAATAAGTGTAGAAGCAGAGATACAGAAGTGTTTTGGATGTCGAATATCAAGATCGGTGATTTAGGGAAAGCAAGCTTAAAGGAAGATAGTATGGGGTATGTGTTAGAGTATTATTACCTTACGCTTATTAATTAAATCATATTGATTTAATTATATAAGTTCCTATTACTCTAGTTGCTTAAGCTTCACTTAGGTGCATTATTAATTAATTCTTAATTAATAATGTGCAGCCTAGTTTTCTCCTTTAGGGTTTCTATCTCACCTTTTATAAAGTTGAGCTTTGTACTTTTTCATTAATTTAGATGATATTTTTGCTCTCACATTTTGAGTAACTTCTGAGTTTTTCTTTTTCCATTTGGTTGCTTCATTCTTTGTGACAGGTTTATTGCATGTAGCTGGATCTTGGAGTTAAATCTGATATTTCATCAGTTTCTACATGGTATCAGAGCCTTACTGCTGCAGCTTGTTCAAGTTTTTTGGAGCTGTGGATCAAGCCCTCTCTTTCTGGGGTTTTCTAGTTTTTTCTATATTGGATCTGGAGGGTTGCAATTTTTCAAAGTCATTTGAGCCAAAACGGACTCTGCCATTGCATTCAGAAGGCCCAGGAGAGTTGAAAAACATATAAAGTTTGACTATTTTAGCCTCTGTGACCACAGGCAAAAAATTCTGACCTATTAGGGTCGTACGAGCTCAAAAATCAAGAAAAAACTCAAAAAAAAATTTAAAAAACCACTTTTTTAATTAAAAATGGGTGCGCAGCCACCGCGCGCCGCCCCTGGCCTGCGCGCCACCGCGCAGCCACCACACCGCCGCCGGGGCTTGCCGCCACTGGCGCTCAGCTCGACCACCGCTCACGCCCGGCCCACCCGCCGCCGCCTCCCTGCTAGGTCGCCGCCTCCGCCGGTGTCACCGCCATGCCGCCACCAGCCTGCGACGGCCATTAGGCCGTCAAATTTATTTGCATGACTGGTTTTTTCAAGTGAGGTTGTTTTTTGGAGGCACTTGTGGTTTTTTGACCGTATCTTGGGCATACGGTGTCCTTTTTTGGAAAACAAAATATCACCGGAAAGGTGTTTTTGAGATGGATGCAATGATGCTGGTTTTGTTTTCTGATTCGACCATTTGAGTTCCTATTTTTAGTGTTGAAGTTAAGGCTTTATTTTCCTTCCACTCTGCATCCGGTGTTCAGGTTTTTCTCTCATTTTTTCTGTGCTTTCAGTAGTTGATTATTTGTGGTGCACAGGGGATAGGATTATACATTATGGGGGGTGCATTTTACTTTCTACAATTTCCTTCAGAAAGACCCTTCTACTTCCATCTTATTCTTCTTCCAATGTCGGACCCCTCTGTGGCCCGACTGACACCTCACAACTACCACACACGGAAGCTACACATGACCAGACTCCTCATGTCATGAGGTTTATGGTCCTACATGGATGCGGCTCAACCAGTTCTTCAGAGGCCTTATGAGGCTCTTATGCACAGAAACAGGATGGATGAGGCAATGGGCCTCATTGCCATGAATATTTCAGATGGGTTTTTGTTCCACCTGGATGGTCTGACTACACCCAGGGAT
>MU223425.1:2720697-2734092 GCA_018584345.1 Thuja plicata
TGATTTGGGGAATGAATTTAGAGGAAAATAGATGATTAATTAATGATTAAAAAACCATTAATTAATAGATGAAAATTAGTGTTTTTAATGTAAAGTTGCAAGCCTGTCCATTTTAGGGTGTCTACAAAAACTTATTGTGTATGTTTTGAAGCAGTCATACCCAGAAAGAAATGGTGTTATCCCATGGGTTATGAAGTAAGTTCTGAAGTACTTACTATGCAAGTAGAACATGTCCTTGCATCAGAGATTGATACAACAGAGTAAAGATGGGGAACTTATGAAGAAAAGTCAACAAAAGTAAGAGAAGAACAAACTAGAGGTCTGAGGAAGAGAAAGATAGAAAATCTTGTACATGAATACAGAGTTAAAGCTAGATTGATAGAAGAGGAACATAAAGAAGTCAAAAAGAAGATGACAAAAAGGTCACTTGGACCTGCAAGTGGAGGTACTACAGCCCCTCCCACTCCTGGGGTAATTATGGTAGACAGTCCACCTCCTCCTCAACAGCAAACAACACAAGCTGGAAATATCACTTCTATAGTAACAAGATCAAGCATGCATACATCACCTAAAGAGAAGAGCACAACAGGAGAAGAAGAGAAAAAAAAACACATTTGGAAACCTGACTTGAAGATGCTAGAGAAGAGAGCATTAGAGCAAGGCAAATTGGTTAAAATTGACAAATACTATAATAGGTATGAAGAAGCAGACAAACTTAAAATTGAGGACATTGTGATAGAGCACCTACTTACTTTCAAGAAGACACTGTTAGAAATTGAAGGAAGCATACCCATAGACCTAAATGGGAGATTGGAGATAAGAAAACATGTTGCACAAATTGAAGATGATACAATCAGAAACCAAGAAATAGATAACATGTTGCCTGTGATATTAGTTCAAGAAAGAGACAGAATATACAAGGAACTAAAACCTCTACTAAGGACCAAGGTGAGATTATTGAAAATCATGGTGAGGAAATATGATGAAGTCACTAAGGAAACTCAAAAGGCACTAGAGAAGATACTGATGAGTACTACTTCTAAAAATTCCTCACCTCCTAATACCACATCGGCCACACAAATGGGAATGGGTGAGAGATATAAGGCAAAAAAGAGATCTACTGAGAAGATTGGAGTAGATCCACCACCAGATTTCTATGTTTCTAGTGTAGCAGTAACTCTTGATACCTCTCAAGATGAAAATGACCCTTTTTCAGGGAATATGGCTACTTCTGTGGCAGATGAGGCAGAATAGAAGAAGGAAGAGGAATAAAAGAAGGAAGAGGAACAGAAGAAGGAAGAAGAGAAGGAAGAAGAAAAGAAGATAGATTAGAAAGAGGATGAAAAGAAAGAGGTAAAAACATCATCCATTTCATTGTTGGCAAGCAGTGATGTAAATGTTGACAACATGGATGAAGTAGAACTGGTAAAATTGGCATTTACTACTTTGAACAAAGAAAAGGAAAGATCAGAACACAAAGGAGACAAGAAGGAAAAAGTAATCACAAGAGCAATTGATATTGTAAACAAATTTCTTCCAACACCTATTGTTTTCCAGAATAAAGATGACATTGAGAATCTGAGAATCACACTTGATGAATTTGATGGGCACTATGAGAACTTATTGAAGATAGAAGAAGAAAAGGCAGAGAAGACATACTCTGAGTAGAAGCTAATAGCAGTCTAAAAATCTATAACATGGAACTTAGGCATTGTGAAAACTTTCTTGACAAATGCAAGAAGTTGTATTGGACATGGGAGAAAATTGTTCAACTATTGCATGAATCCAATAAGGCATGTTCAGAATGTAGAAGACATTATTGCCAAAGAGAGGGAAAATATGAACAGTATGATGGATGGTTGTGAAACATCTTCACAATCCACAATAGAGCTAGACAAAGAAGTCACAAGGATTTTGGCTAAACTCAGTGTACTGGATAACGAGAAAGGGAGAGTATTGACAAGATTCAATTTGTTGAAAAGCTTTATCACTCCTAAGTTATCAATACTTGAGGTTCATCTCTTAGACTTGGAGAAAGTGATATATTCACTGGATAAATCTTTGCCCGCAAACTTAAAGAAATCTGAGACCACATCATTTGTACTGAATGGCTTAATTCACATTAGCCAAATTTTGTTCAAGACATGGACTGCAGAAGTGAAGATCTTGGAAGATTCCTTTTAGGATATTTTGAAAATGGTGAGCAAGAACTAAAACCCTTTGTTGTATATGCACCTTTGTCATTGTTTTCAAAGGGGGAGAAGAGAAGAAAAAAATATAGATATTATATAGAAAAGAAAAGAGAAAAGATAAAAGAAAAAGAAAGATTATAGAGGAGACAGATTTGTTGGAACTCTTATTAATTTTTTTTGACAAGTGTTGCCATCAATGCCAAAGGGAGATATTGTTGGAAAGTAATCAATTTTGTGTAAATGTGATTTACTTTTTGGTTTTCATTTATGGCAACACATCTGGGTTTCAGATCAATTCCAGAAAAGATGAGTTTTGGTGATTTAGAAATTGATTAAGTGTAGAAGCGGAGATAGAGAAGTGTTTTGGATGTCGAAGATCAAGATCGATGATTTAGGGAAAGCGAGCTTAGAGGAAGATAGTATGGGGTCTGTATGACCTCCACCTAAGATCGATTTTGTTTTGGTTGAGTCTACAATGAGTTAGATAGAATTGAAGACAGACAGACTGCAGTAGAACAATGAAACAAAGCAATTTGACAGTAGCGAAGATTGAGGGAGTATGGCTTGGACTCCAGACAATCAAAGTTGTATTTTGGTTGTTGATAACCTCCACATTGACTATGCAAGAGAACCGACTATGCATTTAGTGTTTACTATATTAAATGTATTGTGTATTGAAGGCTGACTTTGTAATATTTGTAATATACATATTGAGAGCCAACTTTGTAAAGTTGTGAGATATATATTTAAGATCTTTTTGATAAAGATGTAGTGTGTGTTAGTTGGACAGTTGGGTGAGTTATTGAGCGAATAGTAGAGCAGAGAATGGTAGAGATCATTGAAGAACTATAAAGGAACTATCTAATTATCAGTGTTGCTTGTTTTTGTTCATGACTGAGAACACTTTGTAACCTGAATTATATTGTAAGACCTGTAAGGTTAGTTGGCCCTTAACAGGATGTTGTGAACCTTTAACAGGGTTGTTATTCCTCTAACAAGGAAATGTACTATGTAATATTCAGCTCCTAACAGGGCTAGGTCTCCTTATAGGTACATTATACTTTAGTACATGCTTGTGGGTACCATCCCCACCGGGGTTTTCCCTTGGCTAGGGTTTCCTCGAAAACAAAATATGGTGTTTCGAGTATTGTGTCATTTGCTTATGTTCTTTTCTTTACTGCAAGTTTATGGTTAATATTTAAATGGTTGAAGAATTTAATTAAATACTATAATACTAATTCACCCCCCTCTCAGTATTATCCAATCCTAACAGATAACATGAGATCTCTCAGGGAGAATTTGCAGTAGGCATAGAATCAACAGAAGGTCTACGCTGATTAGCACAGGACTAAGAGGGTATTTGAGGTGGGTGATATGGTTTTCCTACGACTGCAGTCTTACCGACATAGCACCCTTAAAAGGGGTGGAGTTGAGAAGCTCAAGCCTCATTTTTATGAGCCATATAGGATTCTCAAGCATGTTGGAGAGGTTTCCTATGAGATTGAGTTACCACTTGACAGTCAGATTCATAATGTGTTCCATGTGTCTTCTCTGAAGAAGGCACTGGGGAAACATATTGTAGCATCTCCTGATCTACCTCCCTTGGATGAGGAAGGTAAGATGACCTTGATTCCTGAGGAGATCTTGGAAGAGAGGGAACATCAACTGAGAAGCAGGGTGATTCAGGAGTACTTGGTTCGCTAGAGAGGTCTCCCTATAGAGGATGCCACTTGGGAGGGCGAGGCTATTTTGAAACATCCAACTTTGCAGTTGCTTGTGGGCAAGAATGTCTGAGGGGGGAGGACTGTCATGTCCCTTCTTTAGCTCTGTCTAGAAGAGACATGAGAGTTAGCCTATTATGGGGTCTCATAGGCTAGAAGTGGTGGTTAGAGACTCATTCAAGTTATTCAGTGTTTGGATTTGGTGTCTCATGCAGTAATAGACCAGTTGGGAGAAATTCCTTGATTTTAGGGGGCAGTTCCTTGATTTTAGGAGGGGGGTTCCTACTTTTTAGGAGATTGTGTTTGTTGGAAAGTTGACTATACTAAAGTATACAGCTCTATTTAGTGTTTTCATTATGGCAACAAATTCATATGAAGTTTTGGAGTCAACACACATTATCAAAAGATCAGAAATTGGCTAAGTATAGAAAATAGGACAGAGCAAGGAACAGACTATTATAGTTTTGATTAGCGTGTGTTCATTTTTTATCCAAATGATATGTGCCTTTGAAGATAATCTTATGAGTATGTTTACATGCTAAGTCTAAGAGAGAATGATCAGTTCTACAAGTATGAAGAAGATACAGCCAGTTGAAGAGGTACAGCCAGTGAATGCCAGAACAGGACAGAGATCATGGAAAGAGCTGACAGAGATTGTTTTGGCATGGAAGTTGCACTAATCCTTAGGACTTGTGCCTTTGGATTAGTGATTTTAGTGACCTAAAAATATATGGTTAAAATCGCATGACTTGATTCATTCAGGATAATTAGTTAGAGCTAATTTGGTGAAGTGGACTGTGTGAAAAGACATGTCTGTTCGGTTTGAGTAAAGCAGTTATAATTAATGTTAAGCCAAATTAATGAAGGGTTGTGTGGTTATTTAAGTGATCAAGATACATGGTAAAAGGTTTCCTAAAGCCAAAATTCTCATGTCATTTGAGGAAGTACTTATAGAAGGTCATTTGTGATGGGAAAAGTTGCGGAAGCCAGAGATAAGAAAAGCAAAGCAGAGTGTAAAAGCAGCAAAGATATATCTATCATATGTTGATGATATGGATATTGAAGTAGAAGCTTTCAGAGTGAAGATAATATTTTTTTAGTTCTTTACAAGAGGTTAAAGCATCAGTGCACAAAAGGAACTGATCAGACAAGCAGTGTCACAGCAGCAGTTCACCTTGCAGATACAGTGTGTATCGAAGATCCAGAAGGTTGTAACCTTCACCACTTGAGCAGTGTGCTCTTGGATAGTGAGTCCACCACCCCTAACAGGGTTATTGTAAAAGACTCCTAATAGGGTCCGGCCCTTAACAAGGTCACTGTACTTCATGTATTGTAAAGACAACTCCTAACAGGGTTAAGGATCTTCTAATAAGGATCATAAGACACTAGTACAAAATATTTGTGGGTATTAATTCCCACCGGGGTTTTCACCTACATTGGGTTTCCCCGTAATCATATATGGTGTTATGTGTTGTGTATATTTATCTTACTTGCATTGACATTCAAGTTTAGTACATAATCATTTAAGTAAAGATTCAGATAATAAGAAAAAGTATTAATTGATAGATCATTGATTCACCCCCCCCCCCTCTCAGTGATCCTATTCCTAACAGTGTTAGCCTCCAGATTTGAGGTTCTATAAGGTCATTCTTTGGNTCATTGATTCCCCCCCCCCCCCTCTCAGTGATCCTATTCCTAACAGTGTTAGCCTCCAGATTTGAGGTTCTATAAGGTCATTCTTTGGTTTCAGATTTAGGAGATTTGGGTGTGTTTCCTAGTAATTTCTAGAATCATCCCTATATTTTAGGGATGAGGCTGCCAGTTGTCCCAGGTTGTCCAGCATCAGTCACATGCAAGTGACATGTTCAGTTTCAGGATTTTGGTGTGTTTTGGGTGTTTTGTGGCTATTTGGGATATATTTTATTATATTTTAATATATTTAAATATTTTCCTAAGTTAGCATTTTAATATTTTAAATAAGGCTATGTATATAGCTATTTTGGAGTAATAAGGGGTTTTCTGGCTTCATCTGGTTTGATATGCCTATGTGTTATAGCTCGTTGGAAAGGTCTCAAACTTTGATACATGATTTTCACTTTCCAAAGTCTTTTTGGTGCTTGGAGCTATTTAATTATAATAAAGTATATTTTATCTATAGTTTGGATGCCATAATTGGGAAATATCATTTAATTATAAAGTGCAATCATAATTCTCCTTTAGAATTCGAATTGCAAATGAAAGGAGATATAAGGAGATGGAAACCTAATTGATGAGGATATTTTACACATTGAAACTTGCTTTTGGCAAATTTTCTTTGGTAGAGAGATTCTTCTTATGGGACGCAAACCCCAGGTTTGGGACTGGATGGGATGTAGCCCTTAGTAGTTGTTGTCAGTGGATTCATCAGGCATTGTGCATTCTTTTCCAGAGATAGGGGTGTCATTCCTTATTGAGGATTTAGATTGCATACAGAGGTTTCAACAGAGCGGTTGGATTCTTCGAGTTGGGATGTGATTATTGCAGCATAGGGCCACCATTTGTAGCTTGGGCACTATACACTAGCTATGGTGAAGGCTTGCATTCAGCCATAGTTTGTATTCTTGGTTTGTGCCCATCATCTATCCACCAGTTGGCACCATTGTTGATTGTAAGCTCCGTTGAATTTGCATAAGAGTTTATACCCAAATATTTAAATTAGAAATATGCCTGGTACGATTTGTATCAATTCTGATTTATTGAATGTTCTTACATGTTTTCAGTTTCCTTTCATATGTGTTGTTCATCTTTCATTACTTGCTTCAATATTCTTAAAAAACACAAAAAGAAACAAAACAGTCTGCAACTTCTGTCTATTCTATAAGACCACCAAAAATCACAGAAAATATAGTTTATTGTTTTAAAATTTATATCAGATCAGTAAGAGAATCTATCAGGGATCTTTCAGAGTCGCATCCTTTGTCCACATCCTCTGTATAATCTAGCACTTCTTCTATATCTACCTTTAATCAAGATTCCATTTTGCCTAACCTTCTTTGTGTTAAGGTGATTACCAGGCCTAAACGAAAAAAGAAGCATAGTCTAAAACTTATGAATCTTCCTTTCTGCATGTATCATTGATACCATACCACTCTGCTAATGAATGTCAAGCCTTCCAGTACAAAATTCAACAACTCATTGATAATTATGTTATTCACATATCATGTCGCAATGAGTTATTTTTTAATCCTGATTTATTTGAATACATTTAAGTCCCTATTATGTTGCTCCACATTATGTAACATTGTTAGCCTATCCCTTGGGGGCTCATTTTCATGCATGACGTGACTATACTTTACAAGTAGATTAATAGGTCCTCTTTATCCTTATCCTTGTCTATACTCTTGGGGGAAATTGTATTGTATCAATCTCTCTTTTTCTCTCTCAGGATCCACTTTTCCTTTGATTAAGTGGCCTTTGTCTATTATGTGATATCCAATCATACATAATTATGTTGGTTTACATTAACGATTCTCTTCTATACAAAAGACATGCATCCTTGATCATAACCCCTTCATTGTTTGCAATTGGGTTTCCATGGTAGAAAAATCCCTTACCTTGGAGACTAAAAGAGATTCATCCTTCACAAGGATCACTTTTACATTCTTGCATGGTATCTCTTTTCATTCTTCCCTTCCTTGACCTCATAGGAGTTGTGACCTCTTTAGCTTGGTTTGGGTGTTGTTTGTGGATACTGTGTTGGTGTTAAAAGTGCTTTATCTTTCTTCCTTTTTCCTTAAGATGTCAAAATAGTACTTATTTTTTCCATCTTAGGGGGGGAACATGGCCTCCTTATTGCATATATTTGTTAGTAATAACTGAGAGGGGAGGGGGTGAATCAGTGGCCTAAAAAATTAATCCTTAAATAAACCCTTCAACTTTGTACCATAAATTATACCTCTAGTTATCTTCAGTCCTATAAGATGAATGCCTCGAAATACTTTTATCAAATTTCTACTTGTTGGAATGATTTGTAAAACCTTCTTCTATATGTTTACCGATAAGCAGTCTTTCTATTTACCGAAACATAGTAAATAACTAGTGTATACCGATCAATCCAGATTTACTTAAGTGAAATGCACAACAATAAAGTAATGACTCATAGACACATTAACACATGGATTTTTAACGTGGAAACCCTGTTAAGGGAAAAACCACTGGGACTGGTACCCCAAATTTTTGCTCTTCTAAAGTGAGCTCAGTTAAGAGCCAACCTTGTTAAAGGTTACAAACACACTGTTAGGTGTGACCTTGTTAGAGGATTTAAAAGATAGTTTGTCACTTAGTATCTGGCATCTAATGCTACCATCCTTGATCAAACACTCACTTGGCCTATCAATAGGTATCGGGAATATCCAATGCTACTTTGTATGATCAAACTTTTTGATACTCCTTGGGATGTATCTCAATTACAAAAGAATTTTAAGTCCTGCTCGGTTAAGAGATTTGATGCTTCAATGGTTAAACTGAAACAATAAATTGATATGTTCACATATACAACTTGAATTGCAAATTTTCATATCTATTGTAATTACATTACCTTTCTAATCAATATTATCAATTTAATACCTTTGCTCCACATTGTTCTGCTCTGTGATGTTGTATCTCTTTTTGTCAGTGTCTGGAGAATTTTGCTCTTTCCTCAGCTTGATTGATCAGGTATGAATGAAGACTTTCTTCTCCTTCAGAATCTCTTTAGCATTTATTCTCTTGTCAAACCCCTTCACCACCTTCGTAATGAATTAGGTTGTCTCTTTATAGACATGATTCACCATTTTTTGGCTTTCTTGATCTTGGCGTGATCCACAATTCTCGCCAATTAGATTTAAAGAAAAACTCTAGTTTTATCTCGTAGAGATCTTCTTGCCAACTGGACAAAGTAGTTTTAAATCCGTTACTTATCTCTGACTTTATCTTGTTGTTAAAACAATGATAAGTATTAGTTAAGTCTATTTTTATCTCTTGAAAACTAAGCATTTTGTCATTTTTGAACTCTCTATTCTGTCAGTCAATACTTCAGTTAGTCATCAGTGATAACTAACTATTCCATCGGTGTGACTTTCGTTGTCTTTGGGATCTCCGTCCGTCGGGCAACACTATAATTCTATCTGTCGGGTTACACTGTGCTTTGCTCATCGGGAAACACTGTGACTTTTCTCATTGGTAATGTTGTGCATTTGCTCTTCGGGTAACACTGTGACTTTTCTCTTTTATTCTGTCCGTCGGTGTGCACTCTGTCGGTGTATATAGTCACTTTGTGAATACTTGACTTATATGCATTAATGATAGCATAGCCTTTGATTAATTGATTCTTTGAAGTCTTTGGCAATATGTCCATGACCATACAGATTATATCAAGTTGACATCAATGACAATACAATACATTAACTGATTTAATGTCTTGCATAAACTTTCTATGTCACTGTGATCATCAACTTAACATCTTCAAACATTCAATCAGTTATAGCTCATCAATCTCTCCCTTTGGCATTGATGGAAAAACACTACATTATCACAATATATTATTACTAATACAATATGAAATATAACATTTGAATTTCATCAAACTACCAATCTTATGCACTATAACCGATACAAATATCTGGTCCTCAGTAAGCTCTTATAGCTTAGATTTGATTCTTGCAGCTTTCTATCTATCTTCAATCCCTTTAGTGGATAGATGTAGAATCTTTCTTTCTCTGCTGTAATGTGTTCTTCTCCTATGTCAAACTCTCTCCCTTTCACTATTCTCTTTTCTTTTGATGTCTCTTGTCAGCATTTCTCTCCCTTTGTATGTACTCTCCCTTTCTGGTTACATCTCTTCCTTTGGATAATGTGATGGATATAATCTCTCCATAAATGTATAATCTCTCCCATGGATATAATCTCTCTCTGATGTGATATCTTGATGTGATAATAATGGATATAATCTCTCCCTTTGACAACAATGCCAAACAAATATTTTTGACAATAATGTCAAACAAATCCTTTTTATCCATAATATACTCCTTGAATTTCCCAATCCATCAGAAATACAATAATTTTGGTGCTCAGATTAGATAAATACCTTGTTGTGTATAGATGTATCTTTGAAGTCCATCTCTGTGCTTGCATCAACATGAATTATATTCTTATAATATGTAGGCTGATGTAGCCTTCTAGTCATTTTACTGACCAGTGGACAAGGGCCTGACCCCTAGTCTCTTTCTCAAGTATTCAAATGCGTCCTTGGGCAGTGGCTTGGTGAAGATATTGACTAATTGTTCCTCAGATTGCACATACTCAAGTACCACCTCCTTTGCTTCAACTTGTTCTCTTAAATAATGATACTTGATGGCAATATGTTTTGTTTTAGCATGCATGACTGGATTCTTGGAAATGTTTATTGCACTTGTATTATCATAATAGATAATTACTGATTCAAGAATTTTCATATGCATACCCTCCACTAACTCTTTGATCCATGCAATATTTGAGCAGTTTGCAACAACAACAACATACTTTTCTTCTACAGTAGACTGAGAGATGCATCCTTGCTTCTTGTTGATCCATGTGACAAGTCTATCACCCATAAAGAATGCTCCTCCAGTTGTGCTCTTTCGGTTATGAATATTTCTAGCCCAATCAGCGTCGGTAAAGACCTTAAGTTCAAATTTGCCTTCTCTTCTATACCATAAGACATATTCCTTGGTATTCTTCAGATATCTTAGGATTATTTTCACAGCAGTCATATGTGATTCCCTCGGCTTAGCAGAAAATCTTGCAACTATTCCTACTGCATGTGCAATATCTGGTCTAGTATGCACAACTTACATGAGTTTTCCAATCTTTGATATGTACAAAGTCTGATTTACCTCTGATGACTTTTCCTCCTTTTTTAGCTTATATCCAATTGCCTTCGGTGTTCCAACTGGCTTGGAATCTTCCATTTTGAATATTTTCAGCACTTCCTTGATGTATTTGGATTGTGTAATGAAAATACATTCATCTTGTTACATGATCTATAGACCAAGAAAGAACTTGATCTCTCCAAAAATAGACATCTCATACTCTTTGTTCATTTCATTTACAAATTATTTGCATAGCATATCATTGCCTCCAAATATGATCTCATCAACGAATATCTCAGCAATCAAAATGTTAGCATCAATATCTTCCTT
Organism: Thuja plicata; assembly: GCA_018584345.1. NCBI lineage: Eukaryota > Viridiplantae > Streptophyta > Pinopsida > Cupressales > Cupressaceae > Thuja > Thuja plicata. Next base: position 2,731,807 of record MU223425.1, read on the forward strand.
CAAATAAAGATTACTATTTTCACTTGTCCTTACAAATCCAATACTTATAAGATAGGAATGAAGTCTTTCATACCAGGCTAAGGGTGCTTTTTTCAATCTATACAGGGGCTTTGTGTAGTCTACATACCATGTCCCTCTTGTCTAGATCAACAAACCCTTCCGGTTGCTCAATGTATACCTCTTCTTCAAGTATTCCATTTAGGAATACAAACTTGACATCCATTTGGTATACCTTGAATCCTTTACATGCAACATATGCAGGTAATATTCTCACTCCTTCTAGCCTAGAAACGGGTGCAAAGGTCTCTCCATAGTCAATCCCTTCTTCTTGTGCATACCCCTTGCATACTAGTCTTGCTTTGTTTTTGGTGACTTCTCCATTCTCATTCAGTTTATTTCTGAATATCCATTTTGTACCGATGACATTCTTGTCATCTGGTCTCGGTACAAGTGTCCATGTCTTTTTTTTCTCTATCTGCTCAATCTCTTCATTCATAGCACTTATCCATTCATCATTATCAAGTGCAGAATTGATAGATTTTAGCTCAAAATCACAAATAAGACATCTTGTGTTTAGAGACTTACTTCTGCTTCTCATACCAACATTCTTATCTCCAATGATCTAGTTCTGTGGATGGTTCCTTCTGACATATCTGGCAAGTACAAGTCCAATTCTTTGTCTATCATCTTGATCATCATTGTGTCCTTCATTCTGATCTCCATCGCTTGGTACATCATCTTGAGCAATATCCTGATTGTCGGTATTTGCAGCCTGATGCTCGGGTGCAATGATCTGTTGCTTGGGAGCTATACATTGTTGCTCGGGTAGAGTGTTAGGTTCTTCATTGTAAAAAAACCTATTGTAGTTCTTTGGTTCTTTTTTGCTTTCCTTTTCATTCTTCTCTGAAAATTCATCTATCTTTACATTTGCACTTTCAACAATTTTGTTAGAGGCTTTATTGAGACATTTATAGGCCTTGCTCTTGGTGGAATACCCTAGAAAGATTCCTTCATCACTCTTGGAGTCAAGATTTCCATTTCTATCATCTTTTAAGATATAACATTGATTGCCAAAAAATTTTAATTAACTTACATTGGGTGTGTATGGATGCCATAGCTCATAAGGTGTCTTCTTGGTGTGTTTCTTAAACTATACTATGTTTAATGTGTAAACATCAGTACTGACATCTTCCCTCTAGAAGATTTGGGTGATGCCTTTCTCTATCATTAGTGTCCTTGCACAATAAATAATGGATTTGTTCCTTCTTTCAGCAATTCCATTTTGTTGTGGTGTTCTCGGTGCAGAGACCTGTCTTTTGATTCCATACTCATTACAAAAGTTAGTGAATTCATCTGAAATAAATTCCCCTCCTCTATCTGATTTCAAGCATTTCAATTCTTTACCACTTTGTTTCTCTACCATTGCTTTGTACCATTTAAACATCTTGAATGCTTCATATTTATCTTTTAGAAACATTATTGTCATCATTCTAGAGTAATCATCAACAAAGAGAATAAAATATCTATCACCATAATAACTCTTTGTCCTCATTGGTCCACATAGATATGGACTAATTATAGAATGGTATTAGATGTATGGGTTTTTCTTTTGAAACTAGACTTTGTCATCTTACCTTTTTGACAATTTTTGCACATGATATTGTCAGGCTTAATCATCGTCGATAAGCCTCTTACATTTCTCTTCCTGCTTATTTTTATCATGTTGTCAAAGTTTACATGACACAATATTTTGTGCCATAACCATATGTCTTCATTTCTAGCCATTAAGCAAGTGGTGTCAGTATCATTCAGATAGAATAAGTTACCTTTTGTCTTCTCACCAGTACCAATCAGACTTCCTGATTTATTGAAGATCTTTGCCTTCTTATTTTCAAATGCTACTCTGTGACCTGAATTATTCAACTAAGAAACACTCAATAGATTATAATTCAATCCTTTCACCCAATAATCATTTTCACATTTTATCAGGTTATTCAACATTATAGTTCCTTTACCTTCAACTAGACAAGGTGTGTCATTACCCATTCTTACTGAACCACCATTATAGTATTCAAAAGTCTCAAAATTTTGTTTGTCACTGGTCATATGGTGAGTGTAGCCGCTATCTATGATCCGGACATCATTTTTATTAACTTTAGATATGAGTGTAGTTTCTACATACCTTTCTTCATCATCATCTGAATCATCTTTTACTGCCACAAACACCATCTCGATGTCTTCATCAGATTCAGTGTCAGTATCTTCATCTTTGCATTTTGCTAGGTA
>MU223425.1:2735097-2751855 GCA_018584345.1 Thuja plicata
CTCTGATACCAATTGTTAGTAATAACTGAGAGGGGGGGGGGGGTGGTGAATCAATGGGTTCAAAAATTAATCCTTAAATAAACCCTTCAACTTTGTACCACAAATTATACCTCTAGTTATCTTCGGTCCTATAAGATGAATGCCTTGAAATACTTTTATCAAATTTCTACTTGTCGAAATGCTTTGTAAAACCTTCTTCTATATGTTTAACGATAAGTAGTCTTTCTATTTACCGAAATACAGTAAATAGCTAGTGTATACCGATCAATCCAAATTTACTTAAGTGAAATGCAAAACAATAAAGTAATGACTCATAGACACATTAACACATGGATTTTTAACATGGAAACTCTGTTAAGGGAAAAATCACTGGGATTGGTACCCCAAATTTTCACTCTTCTGAAGTGAGCTCGGTTAAGATCCAACCCCGTTAAAGGTTACAAAAACACTATTAGGTGTGACCTTGTTACAGGATTTAAAAGATAGTTTGTCACTTAGTATCTGGCATCTAATGCTACCATCCTTGATCAAACACTCACTTGGCCTATCAATAGGTATCGGGAATATCCAATGCTACTTTGTATGATCAAACTTTTTGATACTCCTTGGGATGTATCTCAATTACAAAAGACTTTTAAGTCCTGCTCGGTTAAGAGACTTGATGCTTCAATGGTTAAACTGAATCAGTAAATTGATTTGTTCACGTATACAACTTGAATTGCAAATTTTTAGATCTATTGTAAGTACATTACCTTTTTTATCAATATTATCGATTCAATGCCTTTGCTCCATACTGTTATGCTTTGTGATGTTGTATCTCTATTCGTCGGTGTCTACAAAATTTAGCTCTTTCCTCTGCTTGATTGATCAGGTCTGAATGAAGAATTTCTTCTCCTTCAGAATCTCTTCAACATCTATTCTCTTGTCAATCCCCTTCACCACCTTCATAATGAATTAGGTTGTCTCTTTATAGACATGATTCACCATTTCTTGGCTTTCTTGATCTTGTCATGATCCGCAATTCTTGCCAATTAGATTTAAAGCAAAACTCCAGTTTTATCTCTTAGAGATATTCTTGCCAACTGGACAAAGGAGCTTTAAATCCATAACTTATCTTTGGCTTTATCTTGTTGATTAAAACAATGATAAGTATCAGTTAATTCTATTTTTAGCTCTTAATAGCTAAGCATTTTGTCATTTTTGAACTCTCTATTCTATCGGTCAATACTTCAATTAGCCATTGTCAATAGATGACTATTCCATTGGTGTGACTTCAGTTGTCTTTGAGATCTTCATCCATCGGGCAACATTGTAATTCTATCCGTCGGGTTACACTGTGCTTTGCTCGTTGGGCAACACTATGACTTTTCTCATCGGTAATGTTGTGCATTTTCTCATCGGGTAACACTGTGACTTTTCTCTTTTACTCTGTCCATCAGTTTGCACTCCGTCGATGTATACAATCACTTTGTGAATACTTGACTTAAATGCATTACTAATAGCATAGACTTTGATTCATTGGTCCTTTGAAGTCTTTGGCAATATGTCCATGACCATACAAATTATATCAAGTTGACATCAATGACAATACAATACATTAATTGATTTAATGTCTTGCATAAACTTTCTATGTCACTGTGATCACCAACTTAACATCTTCAAACATTCAATCAATTATAGTTCATCAATATTTTGTTCACTTTAAACATGATAGGTAGAGTGCACTTGCATAACACAATTTTCTAGGATCTACACTTTCAGGATTGGTTGACTAGTATAACAAAATTTTCTAGACCATTTGACCTATCCTTCAAGCATGGTAGGTAGAGTACACTAGCATAATACAATTTTCTAGGGCCAGAGTACTCTCCTTTTTCACATTTTTAGGATTGGTTGACTAGCTTAACATAATTTGCTAGACTATTTGACCTATCCTTTTTCATGGGTTGACTAGTATAACACAATTCGCTAGACCATAAACTCTTGGTCCTTAAACTGACTACATATATTTGGTCTGAATACCTCCTCCTCTCTCTTTGATGGATGGAAATATCATAGAACAATTTGCTACACCATTTCTCCCTTCTCTCTCTGTCATCTATCACTCATGGATCGCCTAGGGAAACATAATTGCCTAGCCTATGTCATTTGTGATTATCTTGATTTCTCCATGGTTCCATAGCATAGCACACTTTTCTATTTGATCTAATCATGGAGTCTTATCTTATCTTTGATGTATGCTCTTTCTCTTTTCAGGTGACCACTGGTGCTATTGCAATAGCTTTCTGAGTATGATACTAGTGGTTGAGACATTTTATATCGCAAGGTATCTTCAATTAGTTGACTTGGAATCTTAGTAAGCTCTATGATTTTTTTGTTGTTTTCTATCCTTTCATATGGATGTACGAGTCAAGATCCTTGGTTTAGGGGCTTGTGTCCTTAAATTTAGCAATGTCTTATCCCCTCGAAGTTTTCCTATGATCTTGATCTCTCTCTCTTTATGCTAATTTATCGTGAGCGAGGTAGACTCATACTCCTGATAAAGTGGAGGATAAATGTACCATCCTAAAAAGTAAGCACCCTTATTAGGTGCTCATATTTAGCCCTATTTTAGTATGTATGGGTTTCCACATTGATTTCACGTCCTTCTAGCACTTATGCATCCTTCAAGTCTAACATTATTTTTTCAAAAGTCGAGGATGGATCTGACTTCTATGCATTATTTCCCATTTTCCACCTATCACATAATCCATCTTCCCCCTAGGACCTATGCATGCATTTTTAAATTTTGGGATTGGCCCTGATTTCTTGTTGAACTATGGCTTTCACCACCCCTTTTTGGCACACTCCCCTAAGTACCAGGCAAAATTTGAAGAAATTTCTCTGGACAAGGCCGTCCAGGTCATCCTTGTCCTAGAGCTTTGTGATTTAATTGGCTTTGGGCCCAATATGGGGGTTTTTCTCCTAGATCTTTAATTGAGGTCGGCCCTGCAAAATATGAACCCCAAATATATATGAAAAGGCATCAAATCCTCTCATTGTGACATCTCATATCTAAAATTCATCTTCATGCAAGCATTGTGCAAGATATTGTGTATTTAAGGTATTCAAGTGCAAACAAGCATCCATTGTTCAAGGCATCCATCATCAAGCATGCAATCCCATCAAGCATTCAAGTGCAAGGAAGCGATCAAGAGCCAACAAGAATTTTAAACCTTCATTACATCATAAATTCAAGACATTTTCTTCCATAGATCTAGATTCTTTCCCCCATTAAAGGTCAAGCAAAGCAGTTTGTAACCAAGGAAGGATATCTACATTCATCCATAAAGTCTTCTTGTTGACTTTCTTCCTTAATCCAACATTGCGGCAAACTACAACATTCATCATTCAAGGGTTTGGTTTCATGATTTCCTATTAGGTTTTTGTGGAGTCCAAGCTATTGCATCAACACTTGTGATCATCTCCAAAGAGGCATTGCATCATTGAGGTATAAGGTGATTTATGTTTCAGATCTAGATTCTATTTCATCTTTCCTTATGCAATTTCAAGGTTAATTCCTAAACAGGGGTTTGACCAAGATAAAACCCTTTCCACAACCTTTTCCCCTTCTTTTCTATGTGTAAGAGCATGTTGCAGAGTTTTAGAATAGGATTCAGGAGCTTCAAATACATTTATAGAACCTTGGAAAGTTTCATCAAATTTGGAGTTAAAAGGACAAGGTCAGAATTTTCATCCTTTGAGGCTAAAATTTCATAGAAGACAGTTACATGCATCAAAATCCCAGATTCAAAGTTTTACCTGATTTCGACAGCACTGGGACAACCAAAATAAGATTTGAAGGTTAGTCTTCCTCTTCTTTTTTTCAAGGTGAGTTCATTCCTCCTATTTTATCCTTGCACTTACTTTACAAATAAGATTTACTATCATTTACATATCATATCAAGTCCTATAAGAATACGAATACTCCCTTTTACATAGATCTTGCATTAGCACCCTTCATCTCTTAGTTGTGCTAATCAAATTTGTTTAAGGGTGGATTTGTAATCTAATGCATAATATGATTTGGTGAGTGATATACATCCTATAATTGATCACCATTTTATCTTATACATTTACATAAATAATAAATCATTGATCAAGATCTTCACCATTCTATAAACTCTACTTTGTCATTATACCATTTTTGTTTTATTTCTCTCAACGTTCACAAATAATCAATGCAGAAAATTAAATAACACAACCATATGTTTCAATCAAATTAACATCATGATCATAATTTATAATATTTTTCAATATTAATATTTTCAATACTTATCTAAAATAGAGCATTTGGAATAATCATTCTCACTCTAGTAAGATTTCAATGGTATTGATCCTCATAGATATGAAAAACTTTACAGGACCTATGTAAGAACATAGAATGTGCATGCATGCACCGTGAAAAGGCATCAAAGCCCTAGTTAGGATAGTCATGAGTGTATATGTACCTTGGGTTAAACATACACTATGTGCCCTCTTCTCCAAGTGTCCATAGTCCACCAAGCCACCTTCTTCTTCTTCTTCCTTGAATGATCTCCATACCCCCTTTCCAAGTCTCACGTGAATGTTTTGTTAACCTTTCAAGGGATGGTTTCCAAAACACCACACCATTTCAATAAGGTTTCCTTTTAATAATTATTTCTCTCCCTTTTTAATATTTTTTTATAAATATTCTTTATTAATCTCTTATTGAAACAAATGATCATAATATCCTTTAGTTTTTATTCCCCTTTTTATTCTAAAGGGTTATTTCATAACTTTATCTTCTGTTGGGGGAAAAGCCACATAACACAAGCAAATCATAAAAACACATGCACGATAAAAGTTCATCACCAAGGGATTTTTAGATTGGTGACTTGATTCTTTTGCACAATGATAATGTTGAAGATAAGGGAAAGTATAGAAAATTTGATTCCTTATGGCTTGGATCTCATGGAACCATTGAGAGAGATGAAATTTATGTGTATCATTTCATGGATTCCCATGGAGAATTATTTGAGCTTCCATTTATGGTCAACATCTGAAGTATTATATTTTGTAAGTGATGAAACTCAAAACTTTGAATGGGGATTGAAATATTGCCTCTTCTATTTTTCTCCTATCTTTGAGTGGTCTTTATTCTAATTTGATCAAGACAAAGTTTTGTTTTAGTCTTGGTGGAATTTTCATGGTTTTCCTAGAGATCTAGATTCTCACAATGCTTGTAACAAGAATCCATCGCCAACTAGAGGCATTTTTTGGGAATCAAATTTTATTTTTTTGCAATTTGGAGGTTTCAGGTCTACCACAAACTTTGGTTCCTAGTTCTTATGTAATCACTGGCAATGGGGTTTGCTCAAAATTTGAAAGGGAAAGAAAAAACTAAGTAGTGTCAAAATTTTCAAAGGTTCTTGGAACCACCCTAAATGTCGACAAGGTTCTTGTCGGCATCAAAAGTAAAGACCAAGGAAGAACTAAAACTCACAATACTTCATTTCATGAATGTGGTTGGGCACCAAAGGGCCAACACATGGATTTTGATTTGAGAGACCTTCATTATTATATAATGATCACATAAGAATAAAAGTTAATTATCACCCCCACTTTTTAATCTACATTGCCCGTTTTGGGTGTGATTCAACCTCAACCATGGATTCAACACTATTGTATTTGTGTAACATAGGGGTTTTTGAGATAGAGTGTTTTTACTAAGCTAGAATCATCATTCTGATCATTACACACTATTGGGATACACAAAACAAAGAAGGAATCTTCTATAAGGGTAGATATATGTAGAAAATCATTTTTTTTAATAATTTCAAGGAGGTAGAGGTAGTGTTAGATCATTAAAAGAATAGTATATTATCATTTTTTTAGTTTTGTGTCCATCAATGTGTAGACTGAATTAAAAACAATATCATCTTTAGAATATTTTCTTCAACACGTTGTTACAAATGTAAACAACATTAGATGATTTTGACAAGGTTCTAAGCTTGTTGCATATCTTTTAATAGCCTTTTTCATGCTTGCATATTAGTTTGAGTGGTTTTTTGATGGATGACTAAGTACGTATGAAGCTAAGAGTGATATATGTTGATGCATACTAATTAGAACATCACTTATATTTTTCCATCCTTTTCTTTCCATCTCTCCTTGTTGACTATTACTTTGTCACCTTACGATATACATTGATCTCCTTGTACTTATTCCAATCACACATATCAAATGAATAATCAAACACTTTGCATATCATTTTCAATTTGTGATTCATGGTGTCATTGCATACAAGAAAATATATATATATCACTTTTTTGGATCATGTAACTCACCCACACCTTAAAATTACTTTCAAGGTATTATATCAACTATGTAGAGACCATTTAGTAGTTAGTTGCTTTCAATGAAATGAAAAATTTGGTATTAAATCAACATTTTGGATTTAGCTACTAGTTTCATTTGTTTGTTTTGTGCTCTCACCTCTAGGAATACCCTTTTGAGTCTAACTTTAGCTCAAAGAGTAGGAGTGAAAACCCACTCTTGTAGAGTTAGTTTAGAGTCCTCCATAGTTATGTGGATGAACCAATCTCACTCACTTGTTTACAACCCTCACCTTGTGACCAGGTTTTGGTTCGAAGAAGTGGAGTGGTGACTTTGAGACCTAAAAATAACCATTTCCTTTTATCTTCATTCATCATTGCTCATACTCTAGACAATTCCACTCTTCTTGCCTCTTTTTGTGTCGAAGTCAAATATTCTTTGAGAATAAAACAAAAGCCCTTCAAAAACCTTGTTTTGCTTAAAAATGAGTATTCTATTGGAATAACTTAGGAAAGTTATGTACTGAGAGGGAAGGGGTGAACCAGTACCCTTAAAATTTTTAAGAATACAAAATGATCAATTACTGAGTTGAATACATTACATAATATGAACATATAGTAAATGAATCAAATCATAAAATATGCAACACATAACACAAATATTTTGGCCACACATAAATCCTTTGTTAGAGGAAAAAACTATGGCGGGGATGACACCCACAATCCTTCACTACTGCAGTATAAAGGTTGCTTGGTTAGAGCTACAACGTTAGCTACTTCTGCTAGCTTACCCTGTTAGGAGTATGATACTCGGTTAAGAGTACAAAATACTTATTCAATCAAACTTGTTAAAGGATTTGACAATCTCTAATTTGAGGGATGTACTTAGTTAAAGGATTTACAAAATATAAAGACCTATTAGGGCCTACCTACAAATGACATTTGTACTTTTTTGAATGCAACAAAATTATGTACAATTTTTTTTGATAAGAATGCATCATTCAAATGTTGTCCAGACTCATTATGCTCAATAACTCTGTTACGTCATTCTGCACTCAATAGCTTAGTATTATAAGATTTTTTGTATTATGCATATGTTTCCTTTGCTTCTCTTCACAAAAAATTCATTAACTCTTCAACTTCAGTAACAACCAGCAGCAGCATCAACTTTCTCATTCTTCAAACTGATCTCTTATACAATTTCTAGGCGATTAACTGTGACTTGGGTGGTTAACCAGATATAGGGCATCATGAATCAACGGTGGAGATTAAGTGGTTAAACTTTGGTTACATCTCCAATATCTTGCGCCTTCTAAAACTTCATTGGTGGATTTGCCTCATGATTATGTTCAATCATGTGTTTGGAAACCCACTGATTCAACTAACGCTTACCTTGAATTCTATGCAACGCTTCCTGCTCGGTGTCCATATTTAGTGTATCTAAATTCAATTGAAAATTTGACTCTGGAATACTTAGTAACATGCTTGTGCTTACTCGGTAACTTTGTACTTTCTTCTCGGTGTCTATGAGTGCTCGGTAACTATGTTTGCGTGACTCGGTATATGTAGCTTGCTCAGTGCTTGGTGACTGTCACAGTTGCCTTTACCGACTGTGTCTCCTCCATTATATTGACTTGCCTACTTCGATTACATTCACCGACATGAATTTGCATAAAACTAATGACAAAACAATCACTTTAGGAGTAAAAATGTCCCCCTTTGACATTAGTTTGGCATTTTGTGAAAAACTTCAAAGACATCAAAATTTTCAAAGCTTCAAAAAAAACTTATGACTCCCCCTTTGATAATTCTCCTCAAAATTTTAATGCTTATATCTCCCTAATGTAAACATACATATCTATATCCATATATATCCCCCTTTTTACATATCTATTTACATGTCTATTTACATAACTATCCTTATATATCCCCCTTTTTTGACAAACATGCCAAAATAATACTTACTTATTCTTATCTTCCAGAGATATCTGATAAAAAATTTGTTTAAACTTAGTCTTTGCATCAGCTAGGGTTTCCTCCCATGTATACTTCAGTGTTTGCATAACAATAATTTATTGTAGCAACATCAACTTCCATACCTATAATAGTGTCCAATGAACTGCAATCAGGAGAAGTAACTAAATCTTTGGCTTTCTTCAAATGATTCTGCATTGACTCCAGGTGGGGGAATAAGAGTTGCTTTCATCCTAAGGAGTTCCATCCTTAGTTTGTATTCTTCATTTTGTAGCTCTCGTTGCCTTCCCATGAACTATTTGACCTTTGAGTAATAGGCCTCTAGAGATCTAGGCTCGGTAAGTCTTCAACTGCTCGGTCATCTCTTGTTCAAGAAATTCCTCTTTCTCCTTGATATCCTTAATGAATAGTGAAATGGAACAAAATTTCTGAAATAAAAAAGTAATATCAAACAACTTATTCTCTATGTCAGTGCATGCTTCATAAAAGAGATACCTTGTCTAGTGCAATGTTCTTCAAAATTTCTTCTAACAATTTTAGTTCCATGTTCTTCTGATGAGTATTCATCATGCAGTCGGTTGTGTCTTTGTTTGGTTCTCACACTTATTGAATTTAATATGCCACTTGATTAAGAAGACTTGCCTCCTCATTTATAGTAGCATCTGGTACAATCTCCTATAGTACTTCTTTGACATCTTCCAATACAGTGGTTTCTCTTTTCTTCTGAAATAATTTATTTTGGCTTTCCTTAAGTCTCACCAATTATGTATACTCTATCATGTCATCAGGGTCCATAATAGATAGGTCTACTTTAGGTAATATGATCGATTGGCTCATATCTACATGTTTCCTCTTCTTTGATTTCTTCTTCTTGATCAACATACTTTCACTAGTAGACAATTTTAATGCATCAGATGTGGTCTCTGTAGCATCAAATACACTTTCATCTTTCATTTATACTTTCTTGTCTTTACCTTTAGTTATCAGTGACTCCTCTTTCTTTTCCTCTTACTTTTCTTTAGTCTTCTCTTCTATTTTCTATTATGTCCTTTCTTCTTCCTTTTGTCTTTCCTATCTCTCCTCGGTCTTGTCCTTTCCTTGATCCTTTAGAACTTCACTAACTTTCTCTTGTTGTAGTGTGGTGTTCTCAATAGAAGGTTCCTTAGTGCTTTGTTCTGTGTTGGGCTTGGTGGCCTTAGGCTCCTCGGTTTCTCCTTGTTCTTTTTCTTTAGGTGGTTTGATGTCTTTCTCCTCAGTATTAGTTCCAAAATTAGATATCCCTATGTCAACATCCAAGTACTTGTTGACTTGTTCTAGAACTCCCTCTAATAGTTTTGCATTGGCAAAATCAACAATATCCATTTGTTCAATCTTTGTTTCCTTTGCTTTCATTACATCTTCATCTTCGGCAATCTCGATGGCAGGGTCCTTCTCTGTAATATCTTCAATCAATATTTCATCTTTATCCAATGTAAGATCAATAGGATTGTCCTTACCTTTCTCTTTGGTAGTTTGATCTTTTCCTATCTCATATTCTATGTAAATAGAAATCATTTTTCTCCATTGGACATCGGTCTCATTTTTTACTTTGTCTAACTCTCCAAGCATGATCCTTAAGGATCTACCTTTAATAAGAAATTGTTTAGAGTAGTTCTTCATTGTCTCATCTATCTTAGTTACATACATTGTGGGTTGAGCTATAATTAGGGATATTTCCCTCATTTTCTTCTAAATATTCAATGTATATTTTCATTTAGCATCAATTTTATTATACAATTCAATAGGTAAATGGTTAACAACTTCAATCGGTGTAAGTTTAAATTTGTACAAAGTAAAAAAAAATCTGCCTCTTCTATCTTGGCTTTACCTTCTTCATTCTAGTCGTTATACTTCATGTATCTGATTCTTGCAATTCCTCCCTTCTTCTTAAGTAACTCAAGTGACTCATCTAGAGTCATTTGCAATAGGCTCATGCTTACATTCTTATGTTTGCTTAGATCTTCAATATCTATCTCATTGTCTTCTTGCAAGTTTAATTTTCTCCTTGTCCGAATGGTAGCTTTCTTACTTCTCACATATGTTTTATATTTTGGTTCTTCTACTTCTGGATTGCTTTTTCTCTCGGTGTAGTTGTGGACCTTGTGTTTGGTCTAGTAGTAGTAGTAGTAGTCGGTGAGGATTTCATTGCTAGTGGCTTCTTTTCTTTTGTGTTAGAGGTTCTAGCCTCATTTGCTTCTTCATCAACTCCAAGATCCTTTGACAATTTCTCAATCATTTTATTTGTCCTCCTTTGGGCTTCAGGTATTAATATTACTGGTTTTATCTTCTCTTTAAGCTCTTCATAAGTGCCATATCTGTTGGCTCTTCGGTCAACATGCTTTGCTAACATAGTCTCAATTTTTTGAGATGGAATGTCTATGTCCATCTCGTATCCCATAGGCTGTATCCAGATACTTCTTGGCTCAACTTCCTTGATAGTGCATGTGTCGGTGTCCACTTCAAAACAAATAGTGTCATGACATTTCTCAACCAATTGGGGTGATAACTTGTACTTCTTATGCAACTTAGCTTGAAACTTAAAGAAGTAATAATTCATTATCAAGTTTTCACCTAGGCTCAGGATGTAATCATTTATTTGATATATGATAGGCTTCTCAGTACTCCATGTAACATCACCAATAGATGCGAAGAAATTTAGAAAATAGAAAAATATGCATACTAGTAATGATCTAAACGTCAAAGTGTTTGTCTTGGCTTCCCTTATGGTATTCATATTATCTTCTAATTGCTTCAACAAAATCTCACAAATATCAATCTTCATGTTCTTCTTCACAATCTTGTACGCCAAATCTACAACTCCACATAGTACGCTGTCAACTCTTGAAGATTGAAACACTTGGTAGGATATGACATTACACACAAATTTCAGCTTGGTGTCTTCAATAGTAGAAGTTTTCAGACCTCTCCCATCCCATTTTTCCTTGGTCAATTCACTCAATTTATCCTTCTCAAATTCTCTTATAGCCTTTGGCTTATCTCCCATCAGGTAACCAGTTACAATGTGTAAAACATCTTTTGTTATCCTCACTGGTTGTTCAAGCCACTTGAAATTTTCATGAACTCGACTAAGAACCATTCTTATCCACTCTATTTTAAATAATTTTGGTAAGTGAAGGGCATGTGTCAAACCTTTGGTTTCCAAATGAATATAATCGTCCTTCAGCTTTCCATTCACACACAATTTCTAAAACAATGCATCAATCTCAACTACGCATATATCTTCAACTTTACAGTGGATGAACACTTGCACATCTTTGATCAATATAACCCTTAGTGGAATCAAGGTTAGAGCTCCCATCTTATCAGGTTCTACTGCAATAGCTAGAGGTAATTTGTACTTAGGGTTCATGGGTTCAACATTCTCCACAATAATTGTATTCTTAAGCTTAAGTGTCATTCTTTCCAATTTCTATGCTAGATTCACTTAGGGTTTCTCTTTTCTCAACTTGATTGCACAAACATAACTGGGGAAACACCAAATGATATTCAAATGTGCTCAATTGATCTTATAGTAGATTAAAATAGTTTTAGGAATACCTTGTCAATCACTTGAATTTGCTTGAAGACTTAACTCTGCGAATTTTCTCACACCGCTCTTAGAAAATGATAAGTGACAATAATAGACGACAAGGTCTATTTATAGCTTTTTCTAGGTTTAGGGTTTCCAATGGTCATAAAAGTAACAATTAATGCTCCACCGACTTACTTTACCGTTTACCTTTACCATTTCCTTTCACTGAATGAATATAAAACATAAACTCAACAATATGTATTCGAATGCATCTAAGTACACTAATATGGATCTCTTCACATATACTAGGAACTAATTTAAGATTTAAAGATTTGCTTTGTAGTTCCTATACATACCTTGTATTCGATTAGGTAGAGTTGGTTGCACGCAATCTGGAGGATGATGTGCCTTCAAATGTCCTGAATGATGTTCCATCATCCATAATCTTTCTTCTCCATGTCCTATTCATCTACTCTCTCATCTCTTCAACATTTACTTTCAATTTCTCAGATGTCTCTTCCTCAATAGGAGCTTTGCCTTGGTACCTGCAGTCTTTGGCAAGGTGACCTAGCATATGACAATGGAAGCATTTCATGCCAGGGTTTCTCCAAGATCTTCTATTGTTCCTACCATGTAGCAACATGCAATTTACAACAAAATGTCCATACTTTCCATAGACTAAACATGATATCCTTGTATTGTAGTCTCATGGTATAGATGTACTCTGTCAGTTACTATGCATATTTTGTCAGTTCAGTTTGCATGTATTGTAGTCCCATGGTATTCAAGTGTTCGGTGCCCATACTTATTACAGTTATAACAATATCCATCAAACTTATGTGAGCTTGATGAATTACCCCTTTTTCTTCTGCATACATTTACAGTATGTCCAGGTTTCCCAAAGTAGTAGAGACTAGGCTTGTTTGACTTCGGTGGGGCATAAGTGTCTTGATTGTCAGCTTGTTTAGAGCACTCTCCTTTATCAGTAGTGCTCTCACTATTAAATCCAAGTCCAGTTTTGTCTCTAGGTTGTTTCTGAACTTTGATCTGTGCATCTAATGATCTCAGTGCTTCATCACTTCTCTTTAGTACCTCATTGGCTTCTTTTTCAGATTTTAGTTCACTGGCCTATCTTTCAACTTCACACTTCAGTGCTTGATTCTCAAGTTATTTCTCAACTATTCTAGTCTCAGACTATCTTTTACCTTCTTCAGCTAATCTTAATGCATTTTCATCTGCTCCCTTAGAGTCAAGTATCTCACTCATTCTTATTCTTTGTGCTTCTTGATCTTTCTTTGCTAAATTCAGTTGCTTGGTGAGTGTTTTGTTCTTTTCCATGAGTTCTGCAATGGCTGATTCAACTTCATCATTCAGACTACCTTCAGATGTTGTCTCAAGAGTATGAACGTGTTCTTGGGTGGATTTTAGTTCACTACACAACTTCTTTCTCACTTTCAAAGACTTTTCTAACTTTCTTTTCAGATCTTCAATCACCTCTTGTACATTTTCTAATTCAAACTCAAGACTATCAATCTTCTTAGATTGCTTGTAACTTTCCATATCCACGATCTTTACTCTCAGGTGGTTAAACCATTTTCTCAAGAGACTAACTCTAATACCAATTGTTGGAATAACTTAGGAAAGTTATGTACTGAGAGGCGAGGGGTGAATCAGTACCCTAAAAACTTTTAAACATACAAACTGATCAATTACAGAGTTGAATACATTGCATAATATGAACATAAAGTAAATGACTCAAATCATAAAATAAGCAACACATAACACAAAGATCTTGGTCACATAGAAATCCTTTGTTAGAGGAAAAAACTGCAATGGGGATGACATCCACAATCCTTGACTACTTCAGTATAAAGGTTTCTCGGTTAGAGCTACAATGTTAGCTACTTCTGGTAGCTTACCCTTTTAGGAGTATGATACTCGGTTAAGAGTACAAAAGACTTATTCAGTCTACCTTGTTAAAGGATTTGACAATCTTTAATCTAAGAGATGTACCCGGTTAAATAATTTACAAAATATAAAGACCTGTTAGGGCCTAGCCACAAACGAGATTTTTACTTCTCTGAATACAACAAAATTCAGTACAAAAATGTCTGATAAGAATGCATCATTCAAATGTTGTCCATACTCATTATGCTCAATAAATCTATTACCTCATTCTGTACTCAGTAGATTAGTATTATAAGCTCTACTTCATTCTGCATATGTTTCATTTGCTTCTCTTCGCAACAACTTCATCAACTCTTCAACTTCAGTAACAACAAGTAACAACATCAACTTGTTCATTCTTCAGACTGATCTCTTATACAATTTCCAGGTGGTTAACTGTGACTTAGGTGGTTAACCAGATCTAGGGTATCATGAATCAACGATAGAGATTAAGTGGTTAAACTTTGGTTACATCTCCAATGTCTTACGCCTTCTAAAAATTCATTGGTGGATTTTCCTTGTGATCATGCTCAATCATGTGTTTTGAATCCCAATGATTCAATTGATGCTTACCTTGAATTTTGTGCAACGCTTCCTGCTCGGTGTCCAAATTTAGTGTATGTAAATTCAATTGAAATGTCAGCTCTGGAATACTCGGTAACATGCTTGTGCTTACTCAGTAACTCTGTACTTTCTTCTTGGTGTCTACGAGTTCTTGGTAACTATCTTTACATGACTCGGTATATGTAGCTTCCTCGGTGCTTGGTGGTTGTCTCGGTTTCCTTTACCGACCGTGTCTCCTCCATTATATTGACTTGCTTGCTTCGGTTACATTCACCGATATGACTTTGCATAAAACTAAAGACAACACAATCTTTGTAGGAGTAACATATTAATTTTACATACTCATCAAGATAATTTTGATAGGAGAATACTCTCATCATTTAACTTTCCAACTCTTCTTGCTTGGTAGATTGTTCTCTTCAATGCAACTTACCCCTTAGAAAATCACTTGTCCCTTAGAACATCACTTGTAAGATTGAAAGTATTTTTAGTTTTGCAATAATCTCCAATCCCTCTAATAACTATACTTTTTACCTTTTCTCACTTTATCGCATGCTCTCTTTCTTGTAAGATTGAGAGTAATTTAGATTTTATTATATACTCTTACACCTTTTATATTTTTTACTTTTTTTTTTGTCTTCTCTTGTATTTTGTCATCTTTTACCCTTGTCTCTTCTAAATCACCATTGGTCCTTTTAACTATTTGAATCCATAAGTTTACTTTGAATTTATACCCTTATCTCTTTCATTTTCCTTTAACCCCTTAATATTTATTTGTTGGAAGAATTGTATTTCAACCCTTTTCCATTTTTTGTCTATAAGGCCTATGCTTGTTTTTCTTTTATATATGCATGGATTGAAATGAAATGAAATAAAATATTTTAATAATATACACAAGGCCGAAGCAACCTATGGGACCCAAGAGAAACATACAATCCACTAAAAGATAAGTTCTATAAACTTTGAAGACTCCTCTCGAGATCAAATCTTTTGAAATGAATTTTGATGGTGAAGTTGGAAATTTTATTTAGTCTTGCATCCTTAATTAGGGTACTTAAATTATCAAATTTTAAAGTGTCTTCATAGTTGTGTGAATGTCTCTGTGCATTCAACGCTCCATGGAAAAGTGCAATTCTATCTCCACCATTCCCTTATTGTAAAATTGGTAGATTTTTTTCCAACTCCTCTTTAGGTTCCATTCATCTGCCAGTTTCACATCTAAGATGATGAGATCTAGTCCTTAATTAGGATATTAATTTTTTTTCCACTTAATAATTGCTCCTAAATAGGATTTTTCTTTATGATCCCTCATGGGGTTAGATTCTTTGATATAGTAAGCTTTCTTTCACCCTATTTATTCTATCCATGTAATTTATCTAACCTTTTCTATCATATACTTTTTATTTCCTCACTAGTGTTTGGATATTCATGAATATTAACATCCCATTTCCTCGTACATTTTCGATTCTATTTCATCTACATTTATTTATTGTAGTTAGCTCTTCCTCCATAATTTAAGCATAGGTGAACAATGATTTTCCATACTTTTGGACCTTTTGAAGGTAACTTAATAATAGACCATTATCGATGCCTCCAAGGGGAAAGTACTTGTCTTAACCAATAAGATCTCATATTAGGAACACAAATCTTAATTTAAAGGTTGTATATGATTAGATGCTTTTTCATTCTTTCAACATGCATCCACTTCTGATCTAACATACTACTACCCTAAATTTCACATTGGTAGAGAACCAGTAAATAACTAAACCAAAAGAATTCTCTTGGCTTTCCAATCCTATAACTTTGTATTTCTACATCTATTTTGTAGGGAGTATAAGGCTTTCCAACATCCTTGAATTTTTTATACTCTACACATTTTCGAGGCCTGAGATATTTGTATTCATCCACTTTCTCTAATGTATTGTCTTTAAAGAGAAATAAAATTTGTTTCTTTTTTTTTGTCTACAATGATAGGATCTCATTATTTTTGTTTAGCTAGTATACACTTGCATCCCAACCTCTTGATAAAAGGTTTCAAGGTGATGACATTATTTTTCCATTAGTATATTTAGTGAAAAACATTGACAAAGCATTATCGGTAGACAGTAAGCATTCCCGACGAACCACAAGCAGTACCGGTGAAATGCAAGCATACCCGACAGAACAAAGATTTTGAGAAAAATGCTAAGTATAAAAGTGACAAGCATCACCGGTGACCACAAGCATCACTGGCAACCATAAGCATTACCGACGACACAGTTTTCAGAACTAACCCGATAGGAACATAAAAGGCATACCCGATGACAAGTTCAAGAAAGGAACACCGACGACCAAGAAAATCGACCATCAGGACCGACAGACAGA
>MU223425.1:2758975-2778167 GCA_018584345.1 Thuja plicata
ATTCAAATGACTAAGGAAGAAGTATACACAGGTGTACATACTAATACACTCAGTATGTTGCACATATCATGTTTTTGATACTAATGTCAAAGGGGGAGATTGATGACATTATTTTGCCATTAGTATATTCAGTGAAAAACATTGACAAAGCATTACCGACGAACCACAAGCAGTACCGGTGAAATGCAAGCATACCCGACATAACAAAGATTTTGAGAAAAATGCTTAGTATAAAAGTGACAAGCATCACCGGCGACCACAAGCATCACCGACGACCACAAGCATTACTGGCGATACAGTTTTCAGAACTAACCTGACAGGAACAGAAAAGGCACACCCGACGACAAGTTCAAGAAAGGAACACTGACGACCAAGAAAACCGACCATCAGAACCGACAGACAGACAAAGAACCCGCAAATTGTGGATCTGAGTTTTACACGACGGATAAAGCAATGCAATTCTATTTATATAGTTTTATTTTGTTTTAAATCATAATTTGATGGTCATGCAAGCTTTATGTAAATGCTTTAAAGCATCCTAACGGATCTAAAGCATATCTAACTAAAGATCAAGGTCAAGTTGTAAACCTTGGATCTAGAGTTAACTTGCGATGCATGAATCGAGAATTGAACCTAAACTAGTATAAATAGATGTTCATACTCAATTGTGAGTACATGAATTCTTATTATTGATAGCCAAGAAGAGCATTTAAGGAGCAAAAGGCAGAATTCACGCAAATATCAGAAACAAAATACATCAAATATCAGAAACAAAATACATCAGTTATCAAGAACACACAGAGGCTACCGATAAGTAGATAAAGGTATTATTCAATCACGGAAGGATGGTTACTAATATGTATGAAGCTTTATAGGATCTGTTATCAGCAATTGACGATTGCATTTATCATCAGATCAAAGACTTATGTAGTTGCATTCTAACAAGTGCATCGCATCTAAAATCCTTTTGTAGAAGGTGGACTTAACCGTTCTTTCCAAATCTCTTAACATAGTGCACACTTAACAGTGTTGCTAAAGCTTCAAACGAAGTAGATCTTAACAGGTCTCCACTATAATACTCCTAACAGGGTAGGTCATCAGAAGTGACCAATTGTGAGCCTTAACCGGCCCCTTCTTATCTGCAGATAGTGAAGTCTTGTGGGTAACAATCCCCATCGCAGTTTTTACTTCCTTAACAGGAGTTTTCTGCGATATCATATCTTGTGTCATGTGTTATCTATTTTCATGAATGCTTCTATTATTGTTACATATCAAAAGAAGGTATGATATGATTACATATGCATAAAGAAAGATGAACAGTTAGATAAGATAAATTACAAAGTGATGACTAAGGGTTAATGGGCTAACCAAGAAAAGTTTTAGAGGTATTGATTCACCCCTCCCCTATCAGTACATCATCTCAATATAGTTCCAACACAAGGGTGCATAGGTGATTTCTTAGACTATGAGATATTTTAGCGATTGATATGAGATCATCTACATATAAGACTAACTTTATTACCTGTTTGGCCATTTGAAATCCCTCCCCACTAACCTTGTTACTTGTTCTTCCATCTTATCAATGTATAGGCCAAATAATGTTGGAGAAATGAACATCCTTGTTTGATGCCAACATCGCCACCAAAGCACTTTGACATTCACTCATTTGTCATAATTTAGCTCCCACCTGATCATAAAGTATATGTACAATTGCTTTAAGCACATTTGGAACTTCTAGTTCTTCCATCCTATTCCACAACTTATCCCTTGTTACTGTGTCTAAGGATTTTTAAAATATATAGAGTAGCAAAAAGATTAATTCCTTTAAGTGTTTCATATATTTTCAATCAAGAACCTAAGGGTAATACCTTGATCAATAGTGGAGTATTTTGGTCTAAAACTACCCATCCTTTAGCTCCTTTTTCCTTCTTTTTTAGCCCAATTGATGATTTTGTGTTCAAACTTCCAAAAAGTTTTCCAAGCAGAGGAATTAACCATAATAGTGGGGTAATTTGACGTGTTATTAGTGTTACAACTTTTGTAAAGAGGGATAACACTAGTTGTCCAATCTTCTTGGAAGTCCTCTTGAATAATCTTATTGAAGTTACACTTGATACAAGGTGGGAGGACCTCAATCTCCCACTTTAAATGTTGTGCTTGAAGCCCAACAATATCCCATGTTTTCCCTCCTAGCAAGCTTTTTATATGCTAGTTAATATCATCAATGATGAATAGTTCAATAGTTGCAATGATCATCAAAAGTCTATGTTTATAATAGTCACACTCATACAATAGCTTTGCATTTTCCAACAATTTTTAAGTGATAATATTTTTCATTTGTTTTCTCTTCTGTTATAATTCCTTCTAAAATTTTTGAGGTTATATTTTCCAAGAGCAACTACTCCATCCTATCATTATTTATATATTTTTTTTCACATCATATCATCTTTTCACATTCATTCTTTCTTACTATGGTCATTCCACTCTCACATACCTTTCTTTTTGTTGTGTCATAGTCATCATTATTCCAAAGATTTGCACTATATTTATTATCCCTCTTTTCACTTAGACCCTTCTCTTACACCCATCTAAAACCTTGTACAATCTTATTTATAAGACAATTAGGCAATTCATTATGCAAGCTCATTTTTGTTTTCAGGGCAGCGTTTGAAGAATTTCTAATTTTCTATAGTCATCAGTGAATGAACAAAAGTATTTTAATGATGTTCATGAGACCAAACAATTTAAGGGATCAATGAATTCCAAATTAATCCATTTTCAAGTTCTTTTCCATGTTGGCTCTTTTGTTAGAATCTTGAGTAAGAAACAACTATTTTGTGAAGTCTTGCCTCTTTGAAGAGTTTATTTAGGTTGTCCATCTTTAAATTATCTTTAAATTGATTGGGAACACAATCTTTGATAAAATGTCATTTCATTTATACCAATCTTGCTACACTAGATGCAAATATTTTCTTTCCATTTTTCTTTGGATACCTTCCATTTACCAGTTTCACATCTCAAGCGATGAGAACTAGTCTTGACTTTTTCCCCGACCCCTTTTTTGTGAATATATACTTTATAAATTTTAATTAATGCTAAGGACGTATAAACTTTTCGACTATACTGTAATATAAAATTAAATTCTTTGACATGATATGCTTTTTTTTCCCGGCCGGCTAAATTGACTGGAGTGAAAATGGAGGTAAATTGACTAGCCCACCAAAATGTAAACGCAGGGCGGGGCTTTAAGCTACAGGCGTCCTTCCGAGTTTTGAATTCTGCCCGAAATGGAATGAAAATCTCTCACCAATTCACCTTCATTACTAAAAAGGATAAAAATCATCTGCTCTGCGCAAACAATAATGGTGCGAAGAAGGCTCCTGAGCATTGCGAGTGCAACCTGTATTCATGGCACCCAGCGGTGTCCATCGTCTTCCCAACATTCCTTCTCTGCCTCAACCAAATATCCATTTGCGTTGCAACCCCAACCTCATTTAAGCCATTTTATCTCTCCACACAAGCTTACTAAAGAAAATTGCATATGTAGTCCTCGGAGAGCCCCACATTTTCATCCAATGAGCCATGGTGACTTTTCTACCTTAGCAACTGCCCTAAATTCTGCAATAAAATGTTGGGCATGTGGCGCAGAAGCACCCGATAGCCCATTTCTAGCATGCTCATCTTGCAAGAGTGTGCAGCCTCTCGATTCTTCAGTTGATTTTTTTCATATATTCAATCTGTAATTGTCTGGCCTCTAAAACTCAAGATAACTGAGTAAAACAGTTTTGATTTTTAATTCCCACATGATATGTCCTTTTTTATTACGTAGCAAAATCTTCATTTAGGCCAAGTGTTGAAACCGTCTTGTTAGGATTTCTACTGAGAAACTGTTGTTTACAAGCAGGCACGCAATTGATAACGTGGTCATGTGTGGGTAACTTGCAGAGAGCCAGGATATGACGTAGATGTCAAGGATCTGGAAAAAAAATACAAAGACTGGCAGAAGAAACTACATCCTGATTTATTTCAATGCAAGTCCGAGGTCAGACCTATTTCTGTTTTTACAATTTTGTTTTACAACTTTTGGTTTTTTAATTGATCCTTCATATTTTTTCTTCTGGTTTGGTACAATTCACAATAATCCACGCAATAACCTTGAATCTAAAATTTTATATCAAAAAGACTTAGACATTAACTTCATACCTTGGTCTGTTGTCAAAATGTATTGGGGACCAGAAAGAGAAGGATTATTCGGCTCAGCAATCAGCTCAAGTAATCAAGGCTTACAATACACTTCTTAAGCCCCTGTCTCGAGCAGAATATATGGTACACTCTCTTAACCTCACTAATTATCTCTGTTTGTTTGAATTTGCTTTTAGATTTCTTATTTGTCTTGAACTCGTAAATTTCAGATTTAGGGCTTCCATAGTACACAATAATAAGAACATTTTTTTGGGAAAAAGTGTATTGTTTCCAACAATCATGGCGCCTTCTCTTAACCGCAATCATTTTAATAAAAATTGTACTACAAAATACCC
The DNA here is from genome assembly GCA_018584345.1 of Thuja plicata. Taxonomy (NCBI): domain Eukaryota; kingdom Viridiplantae; phylum Streptophyta; class Pinopsida; order Cupressales; family Cupressaceae; genus Thuja; species Thuja plicata. The sequence continues at coordinate 2,763,514 of MU223425.1, forward strand.
ATGCACAACAAAATTAGTGATACCTATGCATGTGCTCGTCTACTGTAGCTCTTCTTCATCCTAGCATCAGATTAAGGACTCGGGTATTTGAAATATATTTTTTTTAATGTTTTTCATCTGGCATCGCTAAAATTATGTACTTTACACAGAAAAAAAACAACTGCACCAAGCTAAATATTTTACAAAATGCTGGGGTAACATGATCGGTTGTTAGCTGTTGTCCTTCTCATGTGTAGGCACTCTTGTGATCTTCCTTTTTTAAAGTATATAGTGCTAGTTAGTAACAAGTAGCCAAGGACACTAACCATATAAACGATTGAAATGGAAAATACTGCCTACACACATAAATAGAACAGAGTTTGTGAAAGGGAAAGATGAACCCAAAAAGACATCTAAGAACTGGTATGCGTGTTCAGTATCCAACGATTTTTCTTTCAAATCTGATTTCAATAACTTGATACAAGCACATACTACTAAACCATTAAAGTGGAAACAGACAGTTAATTTCCCATCCATTAACCCTTAGATGAAAGATAGTGTAGTTAGCAGATCTGAACAAATTTCAGCAACATAACGGCATATAAATCAACACTTCAAGAACATGAAAGAACAAGAATAGAAGAAAGATAGACTAAAGAGAAGAAACACCAATATACGTGGGGAAAACTATTTCGGGTAAAAAACTCCACACTCCAAAGCACTGAACAATTGTATTAGTCTGCAACAAACTGTTGCAATACACTTGCAGGCTCATAGCCTTTACATGGAGTCTACATTTTGCTTTTCTGGAGGAAATTAGACAGCACAACCTTGCAAAAAAAGATTTTCCTCACTCTCTCTTGAACCCACATCAAAGACATACAATATACATAGAAATACAAGTTTGCCTAGACCAAGCCAAAAGACACTTGCACATCATTTTCTAATCCCTCTCACAAATCTCCAAACTTGGGCACTTGTTTTTTGCTAATAATAGGTATGATAGATGTTCTTATGCACCTTACAAGTGTCATAGAATTTGTCATATATGACAACACGTACAATTGTAAGAGAATCCGTCATAAATGACTATAATTAACTGAATCTCTGACAATCCATCATAACCCAAGATGCCTTTTAACACTTGTCCAGCCTGTAATAGGAATCTGTCATAACCTATGATAAGAATCTGTCACACAATAATGAATTACACTGGTTTATAAGACCACGGCATATGGCAAAATATCTCTACCAAAGTGGAACACCTACTTGCCCATACAAGGACAAACTACATTGTTGTTTTCTTCTATATCACCTCCCCATGTGAAGACAACTCAACGTGCCTTGTTACACTTGATGACAAAATATGATGAGCAAAAAATTACAACAAATGCATTAAACAAACAAATACAACATCAGGATTGGCGAAGGTTGAGACACCTTAATTCCCAACATTCTCCCATTTGTTGGACACCTTACTTTGACCAATCTAAACAAGATTTATCTGCAAAGGGCCAAACAAGAAGATGCATCATAACCATTCATGAAACCACATGAATCTCTAGCATGCTGTCATGCTCTACCATGATATTTGCAATAACATCTAAGGTGTCCACCATATCAAGCAAGAATTCCTCTTATCCTCCAACATACTGCCTACGGAAGAAAAAGAACAAGCTAAGGTGAAAATGCACTAATCCAAAGAATACAAAGCATCCAATCCAAGTGATAACAAAGGCTACAAACTGTTGTCACAATCATGAGCTTTGCAGAAGTATCAGAAGTATCAATATATCCAACTTCAAAATCCTGACAGAACACATCTCTGAAGTTCAAAACATTCCTCGCAAAACAAGATCAAACACGAATGCTCAAAAACAGTTAGAACAACAACTACAACTAATTGTTAAAATCCAACTAAAAAACCGACATCATTGGAAATAGCAACCACAACTATTGCTAATCCTTCCAGTCATCCATACCTCAAAGGTATGTGAAACATCGAAAGAACTCATGCAAATAACATATCACCCAATAAATTGTAATCATGAGCTCCATGTACCTGTTGTGAGGTTTTCACACCATCACCCCATTACAAATGGAGACCCCCTCTTTTGCTTTTGCTCCTGTAGCTTAGGTGAAATGTCCCCCTATGGGAAACTAGAGATAGCAGGACAATTACTTTAACTCCTTGGCTTTACCATCTTTGAGTTTTTGGAAAAATTGGTAATTGGTAATATGAAGACAATTAAGTTTATATCTATGTCTATAATAAATAAGAATATTGTTGCCTCATGCTGACTCCCATATAGAACTACTAGTGTACTCGAGTGAATTGATATTCTTGCACTTAGCGTAATGCTCACTAGTTATATCGAACTTGAGATATAATGATTTTCTTAACACGAATTGCTGCCTCTGATGTAGACTCTTGAAACATGCAACATCTGGTCTATCCTATCTCTTATGGAGTGGTTGTATTTGATCCCTTGTTGTTACTCTTCGTTGCTAGTCAATAATTCGTGGTATAGACTTATGTGGAATATCACCTATAATTATGCCTTATGTGGAGTATTCAATATACTTATTTTATATTTCCTTTCCTTCAAATGAATGCTAAATATCAAATATATTCCCATTCGATGTATTACCTTCCTTTTCCTCTAAATATATGGTTGATGAATAGAAATATGAATTTCCCCCCAATATCTTAATTAGCGATTTTATTACCGGGCACTGGTAATTCTGTAATCATCGCTGCAGTATTACCTGTCACATATGTGATGTAGCCCTTCTCTATTCTATACGTGATGACTGAATGTGTTTATTTATCAGTATTTCCAGTACGACAGCCTATACTTCCTACGTTCCACGTAGATGGTCCAAAAATTATATTACTTGTTCGAAATAAGGGGGTGCTAATATAACTCTATCTTATATCCCCCGCTAAAGTTCATCTTTGATGAATTCGGTTCAATGAGATAGGAATGGGTGTTGTCTAATATTGATTTCCCATCCCCCTATTTTCTGACCCTGCTTCTTTTTTATATCCTCTTACGGTCCTCTATCCTCCCCATATCTAGCCGCGGGGTATGGAGGTCGCGACCATTCAGGCAGTCGCGACTTCCTTAGTCGTTGTTTGTATTATGCATATTATATAGCTATATAAATAATGATTATATATTAATAATCATGTATATTATTAATTATATATTATTACAATTATATATTAATATTCATGTATATTATTTATTAATATAATGTAATGATTATATTAATATTCATGTATTTAATTAATAATCAAATATTAAAGTAATGTAGACTATGGCGCGCGGGAGTAGCTTTGGAGGTAACGGCTATGAAGGAGAAAACCCTTGCAATGGAGGTTTCGATAGAAGCAGGCTAAACTTCAGATCGAAAGCGGGTTGGCAGAACGGCAGACATACAGGCTTCTGGAATCATGGCAAACAACAATGGGCCCCTAAATGAAATATTAGGCTTTCTGGCTTTCAGAGGGAGTGTTTCAGTGGCCCTTCTGAAAACCCTAAACCTCAAGCTACCTTTGGAGGCCATCGACAAAACCCAAGAGCTAGATGGATCCCTCCTAGGCAAGATCATGCGCGCATCCCTAATCATGGGAGGAATGGAAGGGGCAGGGATAATGGAATCCCCTCATTTAGGAACAGAAGTGACCATCTAAGAATACCTGACAACTTCCGGTTTCAACAGATTGAAACGAAGTTTTGGCGTCTAAAAGGCTCAAGCAAGTCTATTACACCAGCAGTATCGACGGAGCAAAAACAAAATGAGGTAGATATCATAAGAGCCTCCTCTGCTCTGATTAATAATACGCATTGGATGGATTTAGTGAACTTGCTAAAAGAGAAAGCCCTTTTTATGAAATGGGTAGGACCCTGGCCATCCCTGACCAAAATCCAAAAATGGATAGAAACTAAATGGGGAGGAAATTTTGAGCTCAAGACCCTAACTGATGAGTTCATTTTGGTTATATGTCCAACGGAGATGGATAAAGAATGGATTTTAAACAGTGGACCGTTCACACTGGATGGAATGGGGATATACATATGTGATTGGAAGCCTAATTTTAATCCAGATAAAGAAGAGATGGAAAATATTGCAGTCTGGCTGAAACTAAAGAATCTTCCCTGGGAATACAAAAATGGGAATACAAAAATGAACAAACATTGGAAATTATAGGGAATAGTCTTGGGAAATTTCTCATGTCTGGAGAAGTTGTGGACAAAAATTACTTTTATATCTACCCTAAGATCCTTGTCAAAATGCAGAAATGCTACCAAATTCCTGACTATGTGGTGCTTGGTTCAGCAAATGGGGAATGGAGGCTTAAAGTTGAGGTTGAGGAGGCAAACTTAACTTCTGAGGCAACCAAGGTATAGTCAAAAGGTAAAGGTTTGGCAACAAATTATAGTTTGGAGTGGATAAAGAGTGTGGAAGCGAGTAGGACTCGACAACCCCCTTGATCGATAAGTTTTGAAGAAGAAATGATCGCCAACAGGGTCTCTGTTACACAGGATTGCCTCCAACCCTTCTCAAGAGAGGGTCCAAACTTGAGTTAAGATAGCCCTCTGTCCACCCAAGTAGTAGTGGAAACACCTCATGCCCTTTTAGATACTCTTTTAAAGGATGGTGTTCCTCCTCCAGTGTCCTATGATCCAGTGCAATCTGCAATAGTGCAAGACACACTAGAGGCTATTAACAACACCTCTCTTGATTACAGGACAAGGCTTGAGGATCGAAACTGTAAACCTGATTGTAATGAGGAAGGTGTCTTTCAATATATGTCAGAATTTAGGGATTCTGATAATGATGGCCAGTTTATGGGACAGTACGCTGATATCCAAATGTCCCCAGAAACACATGCTCCCAATAATATATCTCCCGCTACCCATACTACATAAGCTAACAACAATATGGGTGAGGACCCATTAAGCTTTAAGAAGCATGGCCATGTTGATCCATCACTTTCATCTTCAAGTATGGTAGCTAGCAAATGCCCTCAGATGGGTAGAGTTCCTCTAACTCTCTTCTCTGCTTCCAATTCCTCTGCCCCGATCCAAAAGACAACTCCGCAAGGTAGAAGCTGCAGCTTCCACCCAATTATGGAGGCCTTGAATAAAATCCAAGATGCACATGACAAGTCTGATAAGGCTGAACATTGGAATGAACTAATAGATGACTATCAGGCAGGTAAAATTTCTCCTATAAGAAATCTAGAATCTTCTTTCCAAGAAGCACGAGACAGTGGTGATAACCTACTGGAAACATCCTCCAATATAAGTTTTTATAGTGAAGATGGTGGCGAGGACTACCTGGGGACAAAAGACACCTTAAATGTGCTGGAACAAAGAGGCTTACATCAATCAGAATAAAAAATGAAAAAACCAAAGTTGGGAGAAAAAAGAAGAGGGCCCAGAATCAACTAAGGAAAAGTTGGCGCAAGCAGGTTGTGCAGCAGACCAAACAAAACTACTGAGATCAGGGAAAGGCTATGCCTTATCCCGGCAACAATGAGGATCCTCTCATGGAATATCAGAGGCTACAATGCCTTTGAAAAAACCCGCTTGCTCAAGAGAGGTCTTGAGCAAGCGAGGGCAGATATAGTTCTACTCCAAGAAACAAAACTAAAAGGTGACGATATTAACTTCTTCTTAAAGAAATTTGTAAGATGGCAAGGTGTCTTCTGAGAAGCTAGTGGAGCCTCAGGAGGTCTAGGCATCTTATGGGACGAGAGTGCTGTGGAGGTAGTTCTGATTAGTCAAGCTTCTAATTGGCAATGGATTGAGGTAACTTCAAAACAACTACTCTCTCGATTTTATATTTTCAATGTATATGGCCCTAACAATCCCAGTGAAAAAGATACATTATGGAAGTTACTCTCCAACTTCCTAAGTGACAGACCTGATGACCTCTTCCTCTTAGGAGGAGATTATAATGCAATTTTAAGGCCAAGTGACAAAAAAGGGGGAAAGGTTGGCAAGGGAAGAGCCAACTGTCCTTTTCTAACTTTGTCTTAGAGAATGGGCTGGAGGGATAAGATTTCAGCACAGGAGATTTCACTTGGACGAATAGAAGAAAAGGCTTCCTCAATATTGTTGAGAAATTGGACAATTTTTTCTTAGCTGGAAATTGGGAAGATTATGACTGGTTATGCTTTGCAAATATACTCCCCATCACAGGATTAGATCATTACCCATTCATGTGCAACATTCAAGAGGATTCTGCCCCTGAAAGATCACCTTTCAAATTTGAGGCTATGTGGCTACGAGCTGATGACTTCTGTCTTAATATTGAGAACTGGTGGTTGAACTCCCCAACTTTTGATGGAAATATGTCTTTCATCTTTTTCAAAAAGCTGCAATTTGTGAAAGAACAGTTAAAACTTTGGAATAGAGATACCTTCAAAAACATATTTGAAGAAAACTTTAACTTGGAGAATTGCCTTCATCTTCTGAATGAAAAAATAGTTGGTTCAGGGATGGATGAGGCTCTGTTCATAGAACAATCTCTTCTAAAACAATACAAAGAAGTTTTGGCCTGAGAGGAGATCTACTGGAAACAAAAATCTCGGGAAACCTGGTTGAGGGAAGGGGATAGAAATACCTAGTTTTTTCATAAGTCTGTCAAAGCCAGAAGAGCTCGAAACAAGATATTTGCTATTGAAAAGGAGAATGGGGAGATTATTAATGATAAACAAGTAATAAACAAAGAAGTGGTCAGCTTTTACCAAGATATCTTCACCCAACATCATCAGGCTGGACAGTTTGCAGAAAAGTTGCTTGACCTCATTCCAAATAGTATCACAAATGCCCAGAATGACTTGTTAATGAAGCCAGTCACTATGTCAGAAGTTAAGGCTGCTTTGTTTGGATTAGGAGGTGACAAAGCCCCGGGTCCCGATGGTTTCCCGACCCTTTTCTTTCAAAAAACTTGGAATATTATAGGAGAAGATTTAGTCAAGGTGTTTGAGGAATCTAGAGTTGAAGGTTTTGTGCTAAAAGATTTTAATAATACATTTATTGCTTTGATCCCAAAGAAATCAGATTCTAAATGCTTAGATGATTATAGACCTATTGCCTTATGCAACACTGTCTATAAAATCATAGTGAAAGTGGCTGCAAATAGATTGAAATCAATCATCGGTGACATCATCTCTGAAGAACAAAGTGGATTCGCCCCAAATAGATCTATTTTTGAAGGCATTATAATAGCTCACGAAGCAGTCCATACAATCAAGGCAGCAAAAGTCAATCGAATGATGATTAAACTAGATATAAAAAAAGCTTATGATAATGTCAACCGAGTGTTCCTCTTAAATGTTCTAAGAAGGTTTGGTTTTGCAGAAGCATGGGTTAAATGGATAGGTAGCTGTCTTAACACTCCAAGATACTCCATATTAATAAGTGGTAGTCCACAGGGGTTTTTTGAATCTTCAAAAGGAATTAGGCAGGGGGACCCCATTGCTCCCTTTCTTTTCATTATCATGGCTGAAGTTCTGGGAAGACTTATCACCAAAAAAAAGGCTTGATGGAAGCTGGAAATGAATTAAAATTGCAGAAGGGGTGTACCCCTCTACACATTTGCAATTTGTTGATGATAACTTTCTTCTGGGCATGGCTATGGTGGCAGAGGCACATGTGATAAAAACAACTCTTGATAGCTACAACAGTGCCACTGGGCAAAGTGTGAATTGGAATAAATCGGAAATATATTTTTTTAATACAGATAGAAACACTCAAAGGCAGATTGGGGAGATTTTGCAAATCAAAACAGGAGCACTACCAAGTAAATATCTAGGTGTGCCTTTATTTGAAGGTGCTTCTAACCCTCAGCTATGGAATAACCTTTTGGACTCATGTTTCAAGAGGATGGAGGGTTGGAAGAGCAGGTGGCTCACCTCTGCAAGGAGAATTCTACTTTTACAATCGGTTATTTCAGCCATCCCCATTTATTCCATGAGCTGTTTCAAAATCCCACATAAGGTGTTGGAAGTTATCTCAAAAAAAATGAGAAAGTTCTTTTGGAACGGTGCCGAGGAAGGTGAAAAATGGCCCTTACTTGCATGGGAGAAAATATGTAAGAAAAAGACCAAAGGTGGTGCTGGTCTAAAGGACTAGAGGAAAATGAATGTAGCTCTGGGAGCCAAACTGGTGTGGCAGATTTGTAGCCATCCACATAGCCTATGGGTTAAAATTCTCAAATCTAAATATCTGGACTCTAACAATGAGGAAAGAATCCTGACCACTATTATCCCCCCAAAGGGATCGGCAATCTGGAATTTCCTGTTAGATAGCAGAGATGTGATTAAAAGACATGCCTCTTGGCTTGTTGGCAATGGAACAAAGGCACTTTTCTGGGAAGACTCTTGGAATAGTCATCCAATTTTAAAAACTGATGAGAGATATGCTGAATTATATGAAATATTTACTGCAAGATGGGGGACACACAGTGGCAGACTACTTAGAATATAAACCCTCCCCCACTGGTCACTGCTGGCAATGGAAAGCCTTAGAAACTTTGAATTTGAATGAACTTCAAAACAATCTTATGAAAGAGGTTTTCCAACAAAGAGGTTTTATCAGAACGGCTCAGGAAGATAGGCTAATATGGTGTAAGGCAACAAGTGGGGAATATTCAGTCAAACTAGGCTACTCCATACAAGATGAGGATGAAGAAATTCCTTCCTGGCCTACACAACTTTTCTGGGACAAGCATTGCTTGCCAAAGGCAGGGGCCTTTGCATGGTTAGCAGTTCATAAAAGAATCTTGACAGCTGAAAGACGAAAAAGGTTTGGACTGCAGGGACCTACTAGATGTGCCTTGTGCAAAATGGCATCAGAGGATGTGGATCATCTACTCATCCAATGTCCAGTTGCAATGAAATGCTGGAGCATGATAAAGGAAATGCTTAACTGGATTGGCCCTATGCAAAATGGGGTGAAAGAGGTTTTCCAAGGATGGCCGATTCCACGAAAAAACACAGCATTATCAGGTTTATTGAAAATCAGCCCTTCCATAGTTATATGGGAGCTTTGGAAAGAGAAATCGGAGGATATCCAAGGTAGGGAAAGATCAATCCAGAGCATTAAATCAAGCATTCTAACATCAATTGAGTAAACAATGAAAGCTACCCTCCTCTCTTCTAAAGGAAGTTATATTTATACTATGGATGATAGAAAGCTTCATTGTAATTGGCCAAGCTTAAAGTTTAGAAATGGAGGGCTCAAAGACAGCGCCAAAATAAAAAATGCTAGAAAGGATGTAAGATGAACAAAGCCAGATCAAGGCTAGTATAAAATAAACTTTGATGGTGCCTCTATGGGCAACCCTGGACCTTCGGGTATAGGGGTAGTAATCAAGGACTGGAAAGGGGACATTGTGGCCTTAGCGGCATAGAGATTAAAAGATGGAACCAACAATGTTGCAGAGGCTTCTACTGCTCTTTTAGCTCTTCAGATGGCAAAGAAGCTAAATTTGCAACGAGTTCATTTGGAAGGTGACTCACAAGTTATAGTTAATGCCATTAAAAATAGTGAAATGAAGGCTTGGCACATCCAAAATATCTTGCAGGAGATCTCTACTATAATCCAATCTCTCCCACACTTCCAATTAAGTCGTGTGTTTAGAGAAGGGAATATGCAGGCTGATATAGTCTCTAAATGGGCCATAACCTTAAAGCATATAAATTTAGCATGCTTTGAAATTTTCACTAATGATTTTATTAATCTCTAACTAATATGCAGGTGAAACAATGAGACACATCCTCATCTGATGATCGCAGATGTAATGCAAAGATATTATGATCATTGGTGCCCGTGAACTTTGCTGAAGGATATGAATATAAATTTTATATTTTGAAGCTGCCAGTGTGTGATGATTACTAAGTTAAAGACACAGGTGGATGATTACTGGGCTACAACGTCAATTTGACACTTATGCGGAAGGACATAAGGTGGATGGCGTCAGCATTGCTCGAGTAATGAGTAGAAACATGCCTGGAGGCTACGGAATGAATTGGCGTAAGGGCAAATTGTGTAAATGATCATAAATACAGTCATTTTTATTAATGGTTCAACTGAATTGTGCAAGGGATGACGTAAGGGTAACTTCAACCTTACACTTGCCATTTTTGAAAGTTTTAAAAGCTCTCATCTAGTGCCGTCATTTATTTGAAAAGAGAAAGATCTCTCTGGTGAAGATTAAAATCATGGAGGCTACGGTTGTCGTGCGGACCCTTAAACAACATAAGTCTTTTGAGGGGCCTGCAAGCAAGGCTAGGATAATGGGTTTGCTGAATGTGAAGGATGATGGGATAGCAGAGGCTGTTTTAGAATTGTTAGGAACCCAGTTTCAACAACGCTAGGCAAAATGACGCTCTAATGTGGATACAGTCTCATTGGTCATTGCTTGGGCCCTCCAACTTGGAGAAGCGGAAATGGAGGTGAAGAGGATTGTTGAATTCCTTTATGACAAGGAATTACTGCTAGATTTGGATTCCCTCCTGGAGTGGGTGGTCCCGGGTGTGGGTTTCGATTATAGTGAATGCTATGAAGACCAAAATGATGGAATGTTATATGGTAGATTCCCTTTCCTATGGTGGTGGGGAAAAGTGGATGAGGTAGCCTACCAGTGGAATGCGCAGGATAAATAGAGGCAACTCAAGACCCTGGCAGATGATGCTCGAGCCCGTGAAGAAGACAAAATTCGAGCAGTGTTCATGGAGGTCCCGAGACTCAGGAGAGGTCCGCGGCAAGGGTGAAGGAATGCTGGTGCTGATGGAAACCTGCTGTAAATGGTTTTTGCTCTTCTTTTGTTTTCTCTTACTATGCTAAGGCCAATTTTACCTAATGCGCCCACAATCTCTCTGCTCGATGTAAACTCCAGTTTTGCTAAATGGAGTGGCTCTGCCTAGGATGTCCGACCACAACTTCTTTGCACATTGTAAACTCCAGTTTTGATCAATGGAGTGGCTCTGCCTAGGGTTTTCTGCTTCCTCTATTAATAGTTTCCGAAGCTTAACTCAAAGTTCGTTTAGTTTTTTGCTTCCTTCTCATAACAGCATATAATCTAAGTTTAGAAGTAGAGCCTTTCATGGCCAGCGCTGGGTAAACAAGGCATTGTTGTAATCTGCATATTATATGCTTATGTCGCTCTCTGGTTATAGAGTGCCCAAAATGTAATACTTTTAACATATTAATATATACAAAAACACCTGTTATAGACCAAAATAATAATAATCAAATATTATATTAATTTAGTTTGACTATTATTTATTATTGTTTATTATATTAATATAATATTATCCTTACTATATGTATATTAATAATATATTAGTATCATTATTATATTATTAAATAATTATTTATTTTGATATTGATTAATTTATTACCTATTAATAATCTAATTTAATCTCAAAAATCCGGGACATGACATTAGGTTTGGGGAGTGAGTTTGGCGAGATTTTGGGTCAATTTAGAAATTTTTTGAGGGGATTAGATGAATAAGTGGCGTTGTTTTGAGGACAAACCATTAAGGAAAAGTTGAAAATCAGAAGGAAGAGCACCAAAATGAAGTCTGATTTAAGCTCAAATCTGATTACATTGAGTGAAAACTCACATAAAGGGGACGAATTAGAAATTTGTTTGCACTTGCAGAGAATAAGAAATTGCTGTGAAGAGAAAGTTTAAAGGGTGAAGTAAATGAATTCTAAGCCTCAAGACAAAATGAGGGAAAGACATGTCCAAGAGGAAGATTCCTCTGAGCATGGCCAGCTCTTGGGAATCCAAATTCCTTTCATACCTCTAATTTCCGTCCTCAAGTTTGGCTTGGAAAAAAGCACCATGAAGGTGAAACGAACTCATTCCTCCCTAAGTTGCAATAAAGGCTGCAAGTTTGAGGTGGAATCAAGGTGGATGAGCAAAATTGAAGTGATTGAAATATGCACGAGAGAAAATTCCTCTCCACCCCCTGATTTCCATCACCACAAAGAAGGCAATTGAAGGTAAAAGTGAAGGCATGATGGAGGAAAATCGCTAAGGATAGAAGCCAGCAGTTTGGAAGGTTTGAATCCAAGATGACAGAGGGAGATGATTGAAAGGCCAAGAAGAAATTCTTCAAGGCAGGGCGGAATCCACCTACCCTTGAGGAATCCAAATTCCTCTCAACACCTCAATTTCTGCCCTATGCTTAGATTGATAAAAAAAACATAAAGGCAGCCTCCCAACAACATAAAATGATGAACAAGGAGCTTGAGAATTGTAAAGGATACCAACACATTGGCGAGCTCTTATGTGAAGGTTGCAAGTTTGAGAAATTTGAAGTGAATGGATTCAAAATTCCTCTCCATGCCTCCATTTCCGCCTTGCTTGAAACTTAGTGAAATTCAATCCAATTCCCCAAATCCCCATTGCCAAGAAGAAACAAGGAGTTGATGGAAGGTTTAGTGGGAGAAGTTTGAGGTGGAAAGTTGAAACCCAAGGGCAAGAGGTGATTCCTCTTGGCATGGTGGAATCCGCCAGCCTTAGAGGAATCCAAATAACTCTCCGAGGCCCAAATTCTGCCCCTATATGGAGTAAAGAAAATGCAAATGTGAGGCCCTTAGACTTAACTTAATTTGAAGGCAATCTGATTAGAAAAGAGAGGAATCAAGATCAATTGAGACAAGTTTCTTTGAGGTGAAAATTAGATTTAGGTGAGGAATCCAAATTCCTCTAGCAGGGCTCATTTCTCTCCTGCATTTGTGACTTGAAAACCATGAATTAAGCCCTTCAAAATGGTGACGATCAACTAAATGCAAGGCTAAGCGATTGGGCAAATTCAACCAAGGGATGGGTTTGAAGAAAATAAAGAGGAAAATTCCTCTAAGAGCGGTGGATTCCGCCACCCTTAGAGGAATCCAAATTCCTCTCTCATCCTAAATTTCCACCCCAAAGGAAGAAGAGGAGAAGAGGTGACAATTTGAGCAATAAAAGAAAATTTAAACCACCATTTGACCCCCCCTAATCAGGTTGGCCTTAGGAAAGGAAAAATAATTAAACAAAATGCTTTGATTGGCCCAAAAAAGACCAGGTCAGCCCTCTAATAGATATGCCTTTTCATGACATTGGGCACCTATATAAGGGGGAGAGGTATAAGTTATTTCAACATCATTCAAAACGAACTTACCCCTGCTTATTGGCAGCGATTTCCCTTCACTGAGGCAGCAAAATTCATCCAAAAGGGGGCAGCGGCCTGCTAGAGGAGGAAATATATTCTTGAGAAGGGCAGTGATCTGTTGTACAGGGAGGCAGATCATCATAAGGAGGAAATAAATTCTTGAAAAGGGCAGCGATCTGTTTTACAGGGAGGCAGATCAGCATAAGGAGACAGATAAATTCTCTTGAAGTGCAGCGATTTTGGACAAATAAGGGCAGACTCCTTTCAAAATTCTGAGATTAGAAGGTGGTGGGGTAACCAAATCTGGGCATATCATTCTGTGAAATTCATTTGTTCTTTCCAGATTTTGACATGATTCCATTTCATTTCAAGTTCATAATGCAAAATCAGAACTATGAATAACTGAATTTCAACTTTTCTCATGTTAAGATGATTGGAATTTCATGAGGAATGGAGTTTAAGATGGCATAAAATGAACTCTAATTTATGTGGATTTGATTGAATTGCTCAAAGAAATGAAATCTAGTTCAAAACCTAGGTCCAATCTAATGAATCAAATTTGTAAGAGAAAGATAGATTAATCAATGTGATTAAGATTCTAAGTAGTGAAATCCCAATTCAAGTTCTAGTTTTCTTTTGGAAAGCAATTAGAATATCTTAAAAGAGAAAGCTAGAGAGTTATGAGATAGTGTTTTCATTTCCACGAAAGTAAAATTTGATTCTCTAATCTAAGTAAACTTGATCCATTAATCAAAAAATTTAAAACTCAAGCCTAATAGTGAATTTGTGATGGCAGGGGCAAGCATGTCAGAAGCTAAAGCGGGAAGCTCAAAGAAGGATAGACAAAATCAAGTGAGGAATGGCACCGAAGATATGATGCCAAAATCTAGTTTCACCACGAAGAACAAGAAGATGGGGATACCAATCTTGAGCTTGTCAATATGCTTCAAGTGAGAGACAAAATGTATAGAGGCACTCCTTCTAAGATGGCTAGTGTTGTGAGGTTTTCACACCATCGCCCCGTTGTAAATGGGGACCCCCTCTTTTGCAAGTAGTAGGAGTAGTGGTCTTAGGTAGTCTTTGTTGGCGACAGTTTTCAAGCCCCTTGGTCTGGCGAGTGAAGTTTGAGAGTTGGTTTTGGGCAATTTTGGCCTGCTGGGAAGTCAAGTCTGTCTGGAGCATGGGCGAGAGTTCTGCTAAATCTTCCGGGAATATGGGATCAAAACCAAAGGATTTGTGATGAAACAAGTTTAAACCCTCTGAGAATCCTTGTTCCAGCTTCAATTCGATCTTAGAAAGTCGAAATAGATTGTGGGAGGTAGCTTTGCTGAAGGCACGCTGAATCCTGAAATTTGGCTAAGTCCTGAAATATTTCAAAAGCCCCCAAAATCTAGAATCTGCACCTTAACTCCTATGAAGCTGAAACCTATCTCAAACATCCTGGAAGGTATTTATACAAATATAACTTAAAGTATAAGAAA
>MU223425.1:2795861-2818609 GCA_018584345.1 Thuja plicata
CACCTGCGGTAAGAAGGGAGCCTCCCCTATTGCTGAGAGGAGAGAGAAATCTCACATACTGCTGCCTAAAACACACATTTTGCAAGTTGTAGTCTTAGTGACTTGCAAAATATTTAGCCAACAAATTGGTCCAACCAATGCCATTCATGTTGGTCAAATGCTAAAATTCTTTAGGATTAAGGGTCAGAAGCTTGTTATATGTTGCCTGGTAACAAAAATGGAATATGTTGACCTCTCATATACATATAAAGATTTAAACGTTCCACAAGCCACACCATAGCCAATTTCCAAATAAATAATTTTTATGCTGGTCACACCATGCAATAAGTTATAACAAAATTTTGTGTGTTTCTGTAAAAGGCCCTTGAAGGATTTTTTTTGTGGAATCTATTTGTTCTTTATTCATTACGGCATAGCATCTTGTTTGATATCAATGATTGTTTTTGCAGCTTTAGGATGCCAATGTTGCATTATTTATGAATGGAATGTTGATTAGCTCCTTGCTCAATACAGAGTGCAATTTTCTGTAATATGATAATATCATTATTTGTTTCCGTTACATTATGCAGGGATGCGGTTAAAATGACGAGGTATCTGTTGACTTAATCATCAGTGGTGTTAATCCAGGAGGCAGCTAATCATATTCTAACATCATTCACCATAATGTCTCCAGCAATAAATGCCATCTGCTTTTAGTGTGTTGCCTTTAACTGCCTATGTCTTCTGGAGCACTTGGCCAGGCCATTAGAAAGTTTTTTAACATTTGAAGAATCTCAATTTGCTTTGAGTACCTCAAAAATCATTAATGTTAGGACTGATACTTTTTCAGCTGGAATGTGTAGTTGGTGTCTATTGTCTGTTGTTAAGTGTGAATTTTTTTGTCAGGTTGTCTCTTAATTTAAAACTTTGTTGTGGATGCTAGACACTTATATTTATAATGTTCTCTCTCTGTTTGTTAGGCTCCTAGACAATATTTAGAAACTTCTAGTTGATTAAGGATAGTGTGTGCATAAAATTTAAACATATTGCCTCTGCATCATACATGCAGCAGCTCTTGAATGAACTATAAACTTCTAATATTAAACTGTTAGAATCTCAGAACTTATAAATAGTACCTGCATAAAGAATATTGGTTTTTCCTGCTCTGCATTAGAAAGCTTCCATTTATCTTGCATGATTAATTTGTGTATTGCAAAACACGACGGATTTGTTTTAAGTTGCTACTCAGGCATGGAGCTCTATCCAGTAGTTTTTTAATCTTTTGGGAGAACCAAACTATCCTTAGTTTTCAGAAATTCTTTTGATAACAAATCTGTCCCATATGGATCTAGATATTGTATAGCAACTGCAGTGCAATGTGTAAAGAAAACATCCACGCAGTTGAATGCATTTTTACATCTATGGTCTAAATCAACTTTGTGTAAATACCATTATTATGTATATGACACATAAATGCCTGAAAATATATGCATTTTACTACTTTTTTGATATCCAAGGCTGACCTTTTCTTTGGCGTTGTTTTGATTTTCCCTACATTCACATCAATGCCTGAAAATATATTCATTCTACTACTTTTTTGATATCCAAGGTTGACCTTTTCTTTGGCACTGGTTTGATCTTTCCTACATTCACTGATAGGAACAACATTAGAAGAAAATTCTCCTCACTTTTTTATGTTGCGTTGTGTAACTTGTTATTTGGCAGTTGCGACTTCAGGGTATTCATGTTGATGAGGAACAAATTGTGACTGATCCAGAATTACTCATGGAGGTAAAGGATTTCATGGAAAATAATTCATGGTTTTAAAATGTGGGAAGGCTAGGTTAGATTTCTGGGTTGTATCCTTTGAAACTAGAAACCTTTTGATGGCTCACTAACAGATCTTGGAAGTCCGAGAATCTGTGGAGGATGCCGACAATGATGATGCTCTGAAATCAATCCAGAATAAAGTAAGCTTGCCTATTAATATTTAATCCTGTAGATTTGTCTATAAATCTTAAGTCTATATTCTGCATCTCATGTGCTTGAGCAAGTTTTTTTGTTTTCTGTAGATGAGATCCAAACTTGAAGAATGCCAAATGTCTTTTGCCACTGCCTATGCGAAGCATGATTTTTCATCTGCAATATTGGCCATTCAGAAGATGTCTTATTATGAACGTGTAAATGCAGCGATTATTAAGAAGCTCTGAACGAGTACAGAGGGGAAGTTGAGATCACTTTTATTTGTTTCATGTTTCTATTCAATCTTGTTTGCAAAATTTGATTACTAATGAATAAAATTTGGTAATCCCAAAAAATCAACTATACCAAAAAGTGATAGCAGAAGGTTGCAGGTTATCAAACACACTTTTGGCACCTTAATTATGTTTACAATAGCAATATCTGGTAAAGGTAGTTTCTTGCCGATAAAATTTTGAAAAAAGAAGTCTTCAAATTTGTAAGTTAAGTTTTTCAAGGATCTGTGAGTTCGGAAAACTTATCATAAATACTTTTTAACAAGGCATCTTAACATAAAATGCCCCATGACCTAAGTTGACCATTCGACTTTAGAGAATGGAGAATGTTTATAGTCAATGTATATTGCACCTGCTTTGTAGTAGGGATTCCTGATGTTTTATTAATAAATTATTTACTTTGTAAATCATGGGGTTGCGATAAAGAAGGGGAAATGGTTTCCAATCATCACCTTTCTAATAGATCATGCAAGGCCAACAATCCGTGGAGGATGCAGACAATGCTGATGCTCGTAAGTTAATATAAAATAAGTCGGACATTTCCAATTAAAAATTTTAATCTTGTAAACGTGGATATTAATCTCCATTTGTATTCTGAACATTAGCCCATAAACAAATTTGCTTGTTCTCTACAAACGCACTTCAAAATTGAAGAATGCCATTGTCAGAATGAAATTTATTTTGGGCCCTTTTTGTGGGTGGCCAGTTGGTCCATGGTTTTATGATCATTGTTTTGTAATACCATTCAGTAGTTTTCTAAAGCGACATGCCTGTAAATAAATGCACATGGATTAGGGTTATGATGGGTAAAAACATCTTAGTGTATAGTGAATTTAGAACAACTTCAAAACTTTAAAAGAGAGTTGAAGATCACTTGTATCTAAATGTTGAGTACCGGAACTCTGTTGTATTGTAACCATGTTATGGAGATCAACATTATGAGTGTGTTTTGGAGAATTGGCCTTTTCCCATATGGGTTTTTATTCAGTATATTTTGTGTATTAACTATTATTCTGTTGAAATTTGTATAGATATATTCTTGGTTGCGTTGGTTCTCTAATAAGTTTAGTGTGGATTTAATCTCGTTTTCTTTGACAAATGTTATTTTACAAATGCAATATCAGCTATTTAGGGTAAGTCCCATCTTAAATGTGTAAATCCATAGATAATTAAGCTTTGAGTAGATAGATTCATATTTAATCATTTTTTTTTATCATGTTTCAGGTTACTAGTAGAAAATTTACAATCCAAAACAATTAATTGTACAAAAAGTAATGAGCAAAGGAATTAAGGTTATCAAGCACATAGATCTCGTTTGTTTTTTATTATTAAAGCAGCCTAGCAAGGGGGCTGACCCTTACACCACTACAGCCCAAGGGCTGTCCAAAACAACTATTTACAATGAGGTCAAGAAAGACCTTTAACAATAGACTAGCAACACAACTTTTAAACCACCTCAAGAATGGATAGACAACTCACTCGCAACTCATAGTAAAGGGAGGAGAGTGAGAGATAGCAAGGTGATTCTTCCTTCGTCGACAGACAATCGTCTAGACAATACTATCAGAAGGGTCCCCACCACGAAGGGACGGTAGTGGCACTCCCAAAGAGAGAATCATTGCCAGCAACAGGAATCGAGTGCTGATAGTTTTGAACTTTAGTAGCCATACGCTGGGGCAAAACATGAGCAACAACAGTCAGAGAAAGGTCCACGCTGTCAGAGGAGATTGTATCAGCAACAAGAGGTGGAGCAGTAGGAGCACCCTGGGGGGAGACATAAGCAACATGTAAAGAGTCATCAGAGGAAGAGTCGGAGGCTAGAACAGTCAAATTACATCATTTGCATCATTCCAGATCTCATATGTTTGATTTGGAAGGTTTTTACAATATGTTTTTGCATAAAAATGTTTTAAGCTTGAGTCGGGTTTTTGGATCTTATGCAATCATTCTTGTATGTGGTGATATTTGTGTTCGTGTTGGTAAATTTCAAAGAAAGGGGTAGGCAAGGGAAAGGGTCCGATAGTGGAGCGGGGTTCTAAAGTGGAGATAGGAGTGGAGGGTGTTGACCCCCCAATGAAGTATGTCAGATACCAATTAATGTTTATTGTTTACCCAAAAACGAAGATAAAATGAATTAAACAATGCACTAGTCATAATTGTTTTATAATATGTATATATTTGTTCCATAAAGTAGTATTTAATAACAATATTAAATCAGAGCATATCAATAATGCTTCTAACATAACCTATTCTGAATTGACAGTGCTAAGATATGCAACATAACATTAAACTTTGCACTCACATAGATCAAAAAGGACTTCATACACTTGGGCACATATGTATTCATCATTTAAACAAACCAACAATGTTGTAAAAAGGGGACGCCACATCACCATATACCAAGACACTCCATCCCATCACAATCATATCACATCCACCAAATGTTACAGTTTTTCTAATAGAAAATCTTATTTGCTTATAAAAGCCAACATTGTGTGTCCCATTTATCAAGCATAACAACCCACCAGTGAAGAGTATTCAACTCAGACAAGTTGTATAAGCACCAATGAAGCCATCAAAATAAGATGACTCAAATTGAGTAATTAGCAACATAAACACACTAAATTAAACCATTCAACTTTGCAACTTATGGAAAATTTCAAATATGTAAAATCCAATCTACCAATGAAATTTAAACAAGTCAAAAATTTAATACTCCATCTCAAACAAACATTCCAAAAGTCATTAATGCGACCAATTCAAATAGCATGACATATGTTCAATCCCTTCACATTGCTTATTTGAAGCCCTTGCCAATTTCATCTGGTTTTCTACATTTTGCTAGTGGTAGTCGTATAAGAAGACGAGGCAAGAGCAGACAATTACCACAAGCAACTTGCATATTCTTCCAGTTGTTTTACTGGTCAAACATATACTCTACATGCCTATTTTTATATATATATTTTTTTGTGGTTGCTAGTGTGTTGTAAGTGCATATATTGATATTGAGTTATATTGTCTATGCTTGCGAATGCATATCTATGGGGTTTTAAGTTATGTTGTTTTTGTCAGGGAATGTCTTTCTGTTGTATACTATACAAATGTAAATTTTCTACCCAATTTCGTAAGTGCATGGAAGTGTTTATAATTATATTGTTTATGCATGTGAATGTATATCCGTTGTATACAATGTAAATATTCTACCTACTTTGTTGTCAATGCACATATGGGGTTTTAAGTTATATTGTAATTGCCTATATGGGGTTATATTGTTAATGCTTGTGAATGCCTACTTGTATACGAATGTAAATGTTCTTCCCACTAAGCTCAAAGTGCATAGATGACGTTATTTTGTCTATGCATGTTAATGCTTATCAGTTGTATAGCTTGTTAATGTTCTACCCACTATGGTGCTTATTTTGTGGATTTAATTCAAATTATTTATGCTTTTTTGTTTAATACAAACGCTTACAGTTGTAGCCAACAGGGTAGTTGTTAATATTTGTTGATGTGTTGGGCTGGGAGGGAAAGACTAGATGAGTGTTAAATGTAAGGAAGTGAATGTTTTTTTTAAGGGTAAAATGCACAAGTTGTATAATATATTAAGATAAAGAGCTAATACATGAGATACATATAGAAATAACATAGTAACCAAATTAAACTAGCCATGTGAGAAAAATAGACGGTGGAGGATCAAAACATGGAGGGGATAGTTCCTCCAATCCTCAACACCCAAGACTACACATAGTAGAAAGATGACTATTTAGAGGGAAAAAACAAACAACAACAAACTAGAAGTGTCCACATAACAAGGAAGAAGAAACTGAGATCAGAAAGAGAGCTGCAAATCTCAACCCCAACTAGTTGAGATCTTCAAACTTGGATACAAATAATGCTAGCCCAAATAAGGAAGTAAATATTGTGTGAGGATATTTTAGCCACAATGTATCGCCATCATCTTTTAAATTGTTAATGGTCATCTCTTCAATATGATGTAAATGCTGTTTTATAAATTCTTATGTGTTCAATATAAATGTATATGTTTTACACACTGTATTGTAAGTGGATACAATTGATGTTTTAATTTATCATTATGCCACCTTGAAAACATCAAAGTAAATGGACACAATTGATGTTTTAATTTATCATTATGCCACCTTGAAAACATCAAAGTAAAAAGCTAAAAGAAAGAAAATTGTAAACATCTTATGAAATATAAACACTCAATATGTACAACTAAATTTTGAAACATCAAATTTGTTAAGGGAAATTATTTAATAATATTTTGTTTGAGCATCACTATGAACTTACACACAACAAATTGTCACTGTTTATGAAAATGGTATTAAGTTTTATTGTTTGCTGATGATATTGAAAATTTGATTTTGATTCTTTAACTTGTTTTGATTCATATTTATTAAGATGACAAATAGAGCTCAAATGAGAACCCAACATGCCAAAAAAAGAGCCATGACAAGGTTGCCACCACACAAAAGAGGAATTACATTTCCCCTAGATGAAGATCATCTAATTATTGGAGGGAGCACTCCATAACCTTTTGCAGCAATAGTGAAGGTTTCTCCACCTTGAGTACGTAGAAAACAATTGTTAGAGAAGGTGATTGGTTAGCAACGTATATGATAGGGGCTTGAAGATGTTGAGGATAACAATATGTCAACAAGGGCTATAGTAAAAAAATGGAGAATCCTAACAACCATAATCACCAATTGGTTAGCTGGAATTACACCCTTGTCCAAGAGAGGTCCTCCAATTGTCCTAATTAAAGATGAAGAAGCTCTTGTTGTGGAATGGGGTAAATGCAAGAAGTTGAGTCCCCATTCGAGGCAAGTTTTCCTGACCTTGGGAATGCCGCTAGAATGGATTTAGGTTCTGGTATTTGACCCAAAATTTTTAAAAATGAGTACCCAATTTGTCAATACTAATACCCATTTTGTAAAAAGTATTAATTTTATAAAAATGCCTACAACTCATTTTTACATAAAAACTTATTATATTTATGTAATAGGTACACAGTTTATAACATGTACCCGTTATTAAAAATTTGAATTCACCACTTGCCTTTTGCTTTGGGTTTTGGTTTGGGATAGGCTTCGTGGGACAAAGCCTATGCCTTGGATCTACAAATTAATGGCTAAGGCATTGGAACCCAAATTTTTTGTCTTGCTATACTTTTTTCAAGGACTTCTCGATCAAATTTTTCAATGAAACAAAAACCCATTAGCCTTCTTACTATGCAGAGCTCAATTTTTTTTTTTTTGGTGGGGGGGGGGGGGGTTTNTTGGTGGGGGGGGGGGGGATTTGATTGATTTTACTATTTTTGTATTATTTATTAAACAAACGAGTACATAAACTTCAAATAGCGAGTTTGTCCAATTCTTTAATAACATTTTTGTTTTTACATTTCTTTGTGAAACAAATTATATGGCACCAATCTACACAGAATCCTCTTAAAGATTCTTTTTTATTATTTTAAAACGATAAGTTTAGGTCAATTTATAGTGGTTGTACATCAAAGGTTTCCAAAATAGACTTTAGGATCAATAAAAATTATTCAATAAAAAACAAAAATACACTAATAAATCTTCAATGTCTTAGATATCTTTCCCCAAAAGGATTTACATAAACACTTTTATCTAGGTCAAAATATGGTGGCCATACATGTGTATGACATGGTCCTAAAATAGACATTTTTAAAAAGTGGTTTTTACACACACCTACTAAAAACCAATTTCTACCATGCGGGTATTGGAATATTTTACACATTTGAAAAGTAGACTCCGAGCTCTACATTTCCTATTACATGATTTATTGATGTAAAAATGTGAGTATGTCCTTCATCATTCCTAAGAACTGGGAAATGTTATCTATGCTCTACTATGTTAATGCTATTGAACATAGCATATCAGGGCCCTACTTGTTTAACGATAAAAAATAACTAAAAAATAACATTGTAGGTTGCAAACCAGTTGCTGGCCTTTTGGTAATCACAACCATCCAAGAAGGAAGGATGTTGGGTATTGCTTTTTTTACATTGTCAGCACACAAGTCATATGAAATACAACCTCTAGATGTGAGTGCATTTTCACCTTTCAAATCAAATCTAAATGAGCATCACTACTATAAAAGTATCCAAACATCGAAATGAGGAGGGAAGAATTTGTAGAAATAGATAGTAAGTCATTGAAAAAAGCATTGACAATGTCAAATATCACAACAAGAATTATAAGGAGAGGTATGGATCCTGAATTCAAAGACACTAGTGGGTGACATGTATCCCAACAATACATTTGAATCAACATAGCTAACGATAATTTTGTAGTGTAGAACATCCTTAATCTATCAAGAGTCGCCATTCAACAGATGAAATCATACACACATTATTTTTTTTTGATCGGTAATATGGTATTATATTGATATTTTAAAAACCAAAGTTACATCATTGCCAAGCATGGCTACAAAATGACATACTTTTCCAAATTTTGAACCAAAAAAATAGTATACATTGCAAAATTCCCCTAGCCATACTATTGGAGACCATATTTGTCAAATACTATACATTAAACAACCCAAAAAAGCCCCATCCCATAGACTTAACTAAACTAGGCCGCTGCCTCCTCCTTCGTAAGTTCCGAAAGCCACCACTACCATCCACCATGACAGCACCTTGCACCCAGACCGTGCCACCTTCGCTCAGCTCATCACTTGACTTCCGGGCTCTGCTCTCTGCCTTGGTCACCTTCCCACCGTGTTTTTCTTTGAGTTTCCTCTTCACCTGAGGTCTTCCATCCTCCCCCACCCCTGCAGTGGATTTAATTGGGGTACACTTGCATTTTCTCCCCCCAAACCCATCCCCACATTGCGCTTCCAACTTCTGCTTCACTAAAATGGCCTTCAGTGCCTTCCACCCATCGAGCGCTCGTGCGAGGTGGACATCCTTGGGGCTAGCCGATGACCAGACTACTACAGGTTAAAGCTCATGTCGCCCATGGCCGATCATATGGATAGGGTCGTTTCCCTTGTGCATACCCAGGCCCATCTCTGTCTTATGCAACACCTCTTCGATGCCTTCAATCCACTTGATGGCCATGCATTGCTTGACCACCGTCCGCACATCATCTTTGGATTCCTCCACCATGAGGCCCAGTGCCACAAACAACGAGGACACATCAAGATTTGTTCAGGGTCTCCACCAAGTTTGCAGGAAGTGCTCCCCAAAAATGTCACAAATCGTGGTCCAGAAATCATCCCCGCCCTCTGTAAAAATGTTGCCTACCCTTTTCACTGTGATCGGCCCCACAAAGGCTTGAATTTGTCTAGAAGTCCCTAAAGAGAAATTAGTCTCCATCTTGCTTTGGCGTTGCGGGTTTACTTGCGGGTGCTCTGTGTTTCTTTCTACCTCGTCTTCAGCTTAAAAAGGCTGTTGAAGCCTCTCGAACCCAGCATTCAAAAGCCATCATTCTAACTTTACTCCCTCTGCCAACTCATTATTGCACCTTGTACCTCCGCATCCTTCACATACCACAAAATCCATTGATTTTGAAATTGCGTCACCACCTCCCGGCTCATGAGAAAAAATAGCTCCATGTCACTTCATCCTCCTTCATTTAGGCTATAACACCACGTGCCCGTCAACTTTGAGATCACGTTCTCAATGTTGAATGGTCTCAAATCTTATGTATAGTCAATAGTCTCCAAGCATGCATCAAAGAACTCCTCTAGGGGTTAGGCCTCAAATCTTCAAACAATTTAAAGTTGTTTTCTAGGGACCCATCAACACCCACATTTGATAATTTATCTTCCAGATCATTAGCTTCTCTCCTCACATGTGAGATTTTAAAATCCTCAAACTCACCAACCAGAGCTCGTATCCTCTTTATGTATTTATTCAGGTACCACGTGTCCATCTGAGCCTTTGCAATCCTGTTCACAACGAGAAGCGAATCCCCTTCCAGATTGATTCACCTTAATCCTAATTTTCTTGCCATCAAGGTGGCCTCTACAGCTGCCAAACATTCTGCCTCATTATTTGTCCCATCTTTCAGTCTTTTAGCACCAAGTTACAAGAGATCTCCCTTCTCATCCCGGGCAACATAGCCTATCCCTGAGACTCCTAGATTACCACAGGGTGGGCTGTCAAAGTTAATTTTAACCCATCTAGGAGATGGGGGTTGCCAAACACTTGGTTTGGCACTCTGCTTCCCCGCCAAAGGTTGAACCCTTCCAGTGCCATTAATGGGTCTATACTTCACCAACGACCATTTTCTTTGAATCAATAGATCTGCCCGATTGAAAGGTTTCTTCAAGGCATCTGTCTGGGAGGCTAAGTTAGACACCAATTCTGAAACAAAAACTTCCAATTTTGCTAGAAACCGGGCAAGTGGGGTGGCTATTCCGTTGAAGATTCTTTTGTTCCATTCATTCCAGATCAGCCAAATTATGCTTGAAGGGAGGACATGCCATATGTCATCTAAGGTTGATGGTCCCTTAGGGCTTGGCCATGAATCGAGCCAATCTCTGAGCTTAGATGGCTTTGGTCCCTGCCAATCCAGTTTTCGCAATCCAAAGCTCCATGCCTCCTGCGAGTATTCGCAGTCTAGGAAGAAATGATCCACCATTTCATCTGCCTTGTTACATAATACACATCTAAATGGCCCAACAAATCCTAGCCGCATCAACCTATCTCCTATGAGGGCTCGCCCATTGCCAGCCATCTAAGCAAAGGCTGCTGCCTTGGGCAAGCAAGCTTTCCTCCAATAAATCTTACTTTCCCACTCCACTTTACTGAATGCACTATCCAGTAATGAGTATCCAATCTTGACTAAATATTGGCCACTTTTGGCACTTGTCCAGATAACTTCATCTTCCTCAATTGACCCAATAACGGATATGCTGCGTAGGCTTTCCTTTAAGATTTCTTGGTGCTCCAATGACAGTGCTAGGCTCGTCACATCCTTCCATTTCACTTCCTGCCCAATTACCAAGGAAGACAGCTCAACAAAATCACTTACCTTGGTTCCCCAAAGCTATTTTGTGGCCGTGATGATTTGATGCGGTATGCCTTAGTCCAAGCTCAATTGGCCATCCCAGGAGTCCTGCCAGAAAAGAGCTTTCCCACCGCTGCTGAGCTGCCATGACAAGTGATCAGTGATTACTGGTCTGCATCTCATCAATAAATTCCACAGGGCCGACCCTCTGGGAGGGTTCTCGATCATGAGGATCCTCTCTCTATCTGCATTGTCAAGGTATTTTCCTCTAAGGATCTTCACCCACCTTTGCTCCGGTTTGTTGTACATCTGCCAAATTAGTTTAGCACCCATTATCTCATTCATAATCTTCCAATTTCTCATTCCTATCCCCCCACCACCTTTAACTTGGCACAATCTGTCCCATGCCATGAGCGGGATTTTATCCTGATCCTGTGCCCCATTCCACAGAAATTTACACATCCTTTGTTGTATACATTTAAGAAATTGGGTTGGGATTTTAAAACATGCCATAGAATAGATAGGTATGGCTGAGACAACTGTTTTGAGAAGAAAAATTATGTCCTACCATCGTCAGCCATCTAATTTTCCACCCATCCATTCTAGCAAGGCACTCGTCCACCAGATCCTTCCATAATTCAGCTTTGTCTGTACCAGCAAAAAGAGGGGTCCCAAGGAATTTACCAGGAAGTCGACCCACTCAAATTCCAAAAACTTGAGCAATGTCCCTTTGTGTTCCTCTCTCCGTGCCAAAGAAAAAAAGCCTCAGATTTTTGCTAGTTTACAGTTTGACCAGAGGCCGCACTATATGTGTCTAGCACCTTTTTCATCACCAATGCTTCGTACATTGAAGCCACCCCAAAAAGGCATGTGTCGTCCACAAACTGTGAGTGAGTTGTCGCTTCCAATCCTCTGGCAATCTCAATTCCTTTTCAGTTGCCTTGGCTTTTCCGCCTTGACATCTCCCTGCCCAACACTTTAACCAAGAGAATGAACAAAAATGGCGAGATGGGATCTCCTTGTTTGATACCTCGTGAGGTCTCAAACAACCCTTGGGGTCTACCATTGACCAGGATGGATGTTCTATATGACCCGATCATGCCCCCATCCCATTGGACCCATTTCTCATCAAATTTGAATTTCCTAAGAATCTCAATTAGGAACCCTCGATCCACTCTATCATATGCCATCCTGATGTCCAGTTTGAGAATCATGTGCCTCTTTTTTCTCACTCTAGCCATGTGGATGGCTTCGTGAGCTATGATTATGCCGTCAACTATGTTCCTGTTGGGTGTGAAACCACTCTACTCCCAAGAAATGAGTCTGTCCAAGATGGTTTTCAGTCGATTTGCTGCCACTTTGGAGATGATTTTGTAGTCCGTGTTGCAAAGAGAGATAGGACAAAACTCCTCAAAATGGTTTGGTTTCTCTTTCTTGGGAATGAGAGCCACCATAGTGTTATTGAAGTCTTTAAAGATGAAGCCCTTAGCCCAGGATTCATCCACCACTTCCAGCAGATATGATCCTACCAAGTCCCAAAATTTTTGATAGAAAAAATCTTGGAAGCCGTCCGGCCCCGGGGCCTTATCCCCCCCATACCAAAAAAATACGCCTTAAGTTCTGAGCGAGTCACTGGGGCCGTGAGCATAAGATTATCTGCCTGATTTACACTTGTTGGGATTAATTGAAGCGATTCTCTTTGTGCTCTGACATAATTGGTTCCATCCTGGCTCCATAGGCTAGAGAAGAAATCAATGGCCTCCCTGTTGATCATCTCTGTCTCCTCTGAGAGGGACCCGTCAGCCATCCTTATCGACAGGATCCTATTAACAGTACTGCGCTTGACTTTAACTAAGCTGTGAAAAAACTTTGTATTTCTATCCCCCTCTCTCAGCCAGCTTTCTCTCAATTTCTGTCGCCAAAAGACTTCCTCACGTTGCAAAAATTCACTATACCTGCTTAGTAAATCTTTTTCTGTCAAGAAATCCACCTCATCCATACCCTCATTATGTACCTTACAATTTAGAGCCTCCAACTGTCCTTCCAATCTCAGTTTTTCCTCAAAAATGTCACCAAAATGAGTTATGTTCCAAGTCTTCAACCTCTGCTTGATGAAGATTAGTTTCCTAAAGAATTGGAATGCTAGATCCCCCTCCTCTAAAACCATGTCCCTAAAACCAGGTTCTTTCAACCACATTTTCTCTAGCTTAAAAGGGCACCGGGGAGGCACGCCATCTTTGTAAACCGATAGTGCCACCAGAAAGTGGTCTGATCCAGACAAGCCAAGTACTTGGGCCTCAAAAATTACTAGGAGAGTGTTCCAGCTTCCAGCTAGAAAAAACCTATCCAACTTCTCCGCAATGTTGGAAAAGCCCTGCTGCCTATTTGTCTAGGTGAAGTTTTCTCCTCTAGCTGTCACTTCCCATAACCCATTATTTACTACAAATTTCTGGAAGTCTGCCTGAACCCTTGTTAGACGCCCTCTTTCACCCCGTTTATCAGAATGAACTAAGGTGGCATTGAAATCCGCAGCTACAATGGCTTCTTGCTATCCAAGCCCATCCAAAGCCTGGGCGATTTCATCCCAGACTACACTCTTATCCTCTATTTTAACAGGAGCATAAACATTAATAAGAAAAATTGAAACATTAACCATTAAGGAGCTCACCTTTGCCAATTTCCAAAACCTTGACTTGGACATTGCTTCCACCTTAACCAAACAAGGGTCCCAGATGATACCTAAGCCACCCGAGGCACCCTCTGCATCAACGAAAAAACTAGACCACTTCTGCCTAACTTCAAAAACCATCACTGCACTACGAACATCCAACTTTGTTTATTGGATGCAAACTATGTCGGTCTTCACCTGATCAAGACCCCTCTTGATCAGGCGTTTCTTGTTAGGAGCATTACAGCTCCTAACATTCCATGTTAGGATCTTCATGGCTGTCCAGAAGGGAACAAGTCCCTTCCAGAATGAAGCTTGGTTTGGCCCTTTGTGTTGCCCGCATCTTCTAAGAGCTGCTGTGTTGATTTTCTCCCTCTTGATTTGTGTCTTCCCAAGTTGACTTTAGCCATTTTGGATTTGGATTGCTTGATCATGTGTTGTTCCACAATGCCAACCTCCTTGGACAAACCCAAGGGGTCCCCGTCTTGGTCCTCCACATCCCCTGACTTCATGACCGTTGCCGAGCTGTCTGAGCATGGTTTCATAGGGGACATGTGAATGTCCTTGTAGTTTCCAATTTTCTCTCTGTGAGTACTGTCCTGCTCAAGGCCGACCCCTACCACTTCTACTTGATTTTTAGGTTCAACTTCTTGGGTTCCTGTCATGACGGTATCTTCCAAACCTTCTCCTGGATCCTCCATGGCACCAGGTACCTCCATCTCCAATTCCAACTCCTTCCGAGGTAGGATTCTAACCACATCTGCGTCCAGCCTGGGTTCCGATGTGTGGGTTCCTAAGACCTTTGCAGGTGTCCCAGAAGCATCACCCCTAAGGTCTTGATGATTCCCTTCCAAAAGTAATTCTAACCCTGGTGCTGTGGGTTCCACAGAGTTTGGAATTAACTGTACCAGAATCTCTTCCAACCCATTGACTTCCTTGCCTTTCCCTTTTTGGTTTGCTACGCGTTCTTCTGCATTGTGTCCCCATTCTCGACACTGTTTACATTTTTCCAGAATCTTTTCCACCTCTATTTCCTGCCACCAGTAACCTTCAGCAGTGAAAACTTCCACGATGTGTGGTAGCAACAGGTGAGGTTTCCAAAGGATGCATATCCTAGCATACATGAAGAAATTTTGTTTGTCTACCGCTTCATCTACCTTAATAAACTTCCCCAGCCGATCGCCCACCATTTTAAAAAACTCTGCATGCCAGTACTCATGGGGAAGATTGTATATACGAATCCAGATTGGTACCTCCTCGATTGAGGCCTGCTTTGGGTTGAAATTGGGGATCCAATCCTTTATGTAGAAGCCTATCACACCCATCATATAGGGCCCGTTGAACATGATTATGGTCTTTTCTGTCTCCGAACCCACGATGATCAAGAAAAATCCATTAGGCAGGGTTTTTTCTTCAAAATGGGCACCCCATTCCTCATTTACCCAGTTTTTGATGTTTGGGTAGGCCGACCATCCCCCACCCCACTTCATGAAAAAAGCCTTCGATTTTAACATTTGGACCGAGCTCTTCCATGATTTTGAATCAATGCGTACATTTATTGTATGATTGTCTATGGTTTTCGACACCTCCTTTGTCAACGACGGGCCACTCACATCCACTTTTTGTTTCCACACTTTATCCACTGGTTGTTTAAACCCTTCTCTCTGGCCAGAGTAGGTTTTTGCTACACCCCACTTAGTGTGTTGCGGGCCCTGATTTGACTGTTACGACCTAGTCCTGTCAAGCGCTCGCCATCCTACACCCCCACACCTAGCCAGTGGGAACCACGGGTGTTTGGGTCCGCGTCTGTCAACTCCATTTCCCCAGAAACCCTTGTTCCTACCTCGACAACCGAGCCCATCCTTCCTTCACCGTTCCATCCACTTTTTATAATTAAAATCATACACACATTGTTGTCCACTCTTCTATATGCTCAATTGCAATCTACAACATAATCGCAAGTAGAGGAATCTATTTTGCATACATCTCAAAGTACTCTAGTTGACTCAATTGCATAGGTAGTGGGTGATGAATTCTCTCCTGACATGGTAGACAATTGACATGATGATTTAGAAGATGGTCTTAGTCTTTTCTCAAAACCTAGTTAACTACCATGGTTGGTGATGGGAGTTATGAATCTAGGCATCAATTTGAATTACAAAGAAAACAGGGAACTTTTTTATTCCCATTTCCATTAGTCACATTTTTTGTACCTTAAGTGTTACATTACTATTCTAAGTATGGAGGTTTAGATGGTGAAGGCAATGTAAATTTTAATCCAGATACATAACTAGTTAGCAAGGAAGGCCATGACAACATTGACTCGAAGTTTAATCAAACATTGGATTTTGCAATAGTTCCAACCATTAACAAATTCTTCAAGTTGCATGTACACATTATCAATGGAAGAGCAAAGAATGTTGGTGATCTTGGAATTTGGTTGAGACGACAAACCTAGTTGTTAACAATAGATGACTACATGACTCTCTTGGTAGATTAGGAGTAAAGGAAGAAATAATCAAGGAGATTAGATCTCAAAAGAAACAACAAAATGGTGAGAAAAAGGCAACACATTTTATGGTACGAGAATTAAAGTAGGCCACAGTGGATAAGGAAATACTATGTAAAGAAAGAGAGAAACTAGAAATTTTACAAAAGAAGGAAAGAGAGCAGAAAAAAGAGCAAGAAAATACTCGAAGGGAATGAGACAAAAAGGAAAAATAGATCAAGGTGGCACATAGGGATTTACAGTGAGAAAGGAAATTAAGCACTCCAATAAATCCCTTACCAGAAAATCATGTATTGTATAAGGATTCAGTGAACTTAAATATTCATTAGTTTTTTTGCTATGAATAGTTCAAGTACCACTCTACCCCAATTGAGCTACATTCAATTTATAAGTCAAACACCTAATCAGAATGACTTGGGATGAGCATCATATCCCTCAATTTTTTTGACCTAAATCTATTCAAGTGCAAAAAACACATGCCTTCTATATAATACTATGTATGCCCATCACCTCCATACCACCATGACGTGACGCGAGAAGAGAGACACGTAAAGAAAAATAGAGAGATGAATAGACAAAATTGGATGACTAAATGGTAGACGGTAGACGATCGCATGGGATCAGACGATAGATCACGTAGTTAGGGAGATTACTGCCAACAAAAAATCACCCGAAAAACAATAAAAAAATTAATTTCAAATGCAGCGGAAATAAGTACAAAATGCCACGGATAGCCATTCATTTCATACTTTCGAGCAATGTCAGGGTAAAACACGCGGCCAACTGCGAGAAACGAACACTGCCAGCTATAAATTTTACTCAACAGGTATGTTTCTTGGACGATTTCTTTGCAGACGACATGAAATGTTAGGATTGTATTGAAAGAGTAATTTTTTTGTTAATATTTTGTGTTGACCTCTTTCTGACTCAAATACGTGTTCCTATTCTAGGGGGTTTAGAGGGGCACCGACGATTGGTTTCGGTGGATCGTTGTGTGACAAACGGGGGACGAAGAAAACTAGGTAATCTATATGCGCTAAATAATGTCTGTAAGTTTGGCATCATGTTAAAATTTTAAATTAAGAGGATGCTCAAAAAGTGACATAGTCATGGCTAGAGTTTCCCCAATGGAGATGGTCCAACCATGTAGAAAGAGTCAACATAGGGGAAAAATCAACACACAATCATTAGAAACTCAACAATGAAAAATAAACATGCCTTGCAGGCCTTCATATTATCTCAGAAATAAGGATTACATCATACATGCCCAACAACATGCCAACTTATACCCTAAGGCACACATGTCTGATTACATAAATAAATCCAGATCCATACTAGATGCTAACCTCTCAAAGGCTATCTACCAAAAACCTACCTACTAAGAAACAACACCACAAATATATACAAGATCACAAGCCACAAGTCGGCCAGAATAGATCATATCTAACGTGCCAAATAGGATAGACCCAAATAATAAGAAGAACACCTCCAGATGATTATAAAATGAAGTGCTATCACACAAGAGGTCTACCATGAGCCTAAGATCATTGAATGATGCTCCAATCAGGATAAAACACAATGGGAAGCTTCACAAGATCCACCAACTCGGATTAGGCCGTTATCACGAAGAACATATAGGTATGATCTAAATAATAAGAAATCTCCACCAAAACATAATGTATCAAGATGTGAACCTAGACATAGGTTGTACATGATGTCTAGAACACGCCATAAGGATCACATAAGCCAAATTTCCAAATGGAAGTATTGCAACAAAAAACACAGGATCAATAAAATAAGAACAAACTGAAAGGAAAAATTTTGGTTGATGAAAGATTGCCAAGATCCCAAAATGCTCTCGCATCAAACACCTCGGGTTATTAAGAAAGTGAAGCTCTCACTTTGCAGCTGTAGATTAAATCCACAACTGATCATAAGATTTCATTTTAACCTTCGTCTTCCCAACCCTCATGGTTAAGAATACAAAACCGCACCCAAAAATTCTCTGATTTGATCTCCACATCCTCTGTACTAAAACAGACCAACCAAAAAATCCATAGGAAGAACCAAAAAGATCAACAACAGAACTAAACACAAGATCTGCACTCCTCTTTGCAAACACACTTATCATCAGCCACTCATCCTCATCCTTATCAAACATCTGAATACTCTCTGTCATCAGTCTATCAACATCAAAGAAATCAAGAACTCCACCACGTTTATCTTTCAGCCATGCTTCCTTCTTCATTATCAACTCTGTCTTCAGATCAACATTCATCTTCACTCAGCATATCCATCCTCATGCTCAAATACCAGCTCAAGGAATAATGTTCCTCTTCTCATACCTACACTACAACATAAGCAATGACATTCTCTTTAACACAATCAATCCAATTAGTACTAATACCAATCAAGGAGCACATGTCTTCTCTCTCACACCCTCTAGGTAATCTCTGCAATAAGTCAAAAATCAACTGAAAAATCTCAGTCTGCAACTCTCCATCAAAATTAGGAAAATAATCATAAATAAAATCCTTATCACAAGCCCTCTCATACTCACTAACAATAATCTCATCGACCGTAACACCCATATCACAAACACTGTCAAACTCAACAACTATCCCAACAAGGTTATTAGATTCAGCCAAAGGAATCTCAATTCCAACTTGAACAACACCAACCTCCTCAACATTAGCAGTCTTATCATCCTCAATAAAAAGACATTCCTTAACTTTCTCATCAGATCCAATAAAAATATTATAAAACTCACTCATAACCATACTCTACAATCTCTGTCAAAGCATTCATAAGTATACATAACTCATTAAGCTTAACCTCTTTCTTAGCAACAACTCTAGCTTTCATTTTCCTTGTCTAGACAATATTCTTAATAAGCCAAATGATCCTCCTCTGAATCGGCGAATGCCGACTCAACATCTTCATCTAATCAATAGCTTCCACACACTCAATCTCAGGTTCTAGATTCCTCTGTAATCCCACCAACACATTTTAGATCTCAGACCTTAAATCAACCCTAAGGTCTTCAAACATTCTCTTTACACTTCTAGCGTTCATCCTATCCAGTGAAATCTCTCGCTTAATACGACGCAACTACCTCTTCTCGGCGATCTAATTGAAAGATCTCAATTGCCTATCACTCGATGATCTATTGAACATACTCACATCCTGCCTCGACTCAGTAATTTGTTCACCAATAGGATACCTCATGGACCTCAACCCATTCCAAGCTTCACAATCAACAACAACTAATCTCTTATCCATTTTCACGCAAACCCTCTGGCGTCGTAGGTCAGACTTCCCACAACACGCCATCTAGGATTTCGCAAGCTCAAGAACAAAAATCTACCATCGCAGGAACAAATCATGCTCAGATAAACCCATACAAGCCAACATCCAACAAAAAATCCCTTCCTAACCACCTCATGCAAGTCCTCTATTAGTGCGGGCCTGACCCAATCTCTGCTACCCCACAACCAACACATCAAGGGATTTGCAAGTTCAAGAAAATAGATTTTCAATCACAAAAAGGATTTGATACCACTTGATGCAATCATGGGCAAATTTGATCCAATGGAGATGGTCCAGCCATGTAGCAAGAGTCAAAATAGTTGAACAATCAACACAAGATCATAAGAAACTCAATAATGAATAATAAACATGCCTCGCATGCCTTTATATTATCTCAAAAACACATATTACATCATACATTCCCAAAAACAAGCCAACTTACATCCTAAGGAACACATGCACGATTACATACATAAATCCACATCCATACTGGATGCTAAGCTCTCAAAGGCTATCTACCAAAAATATACCTACTAAGAAACCAACACCGCAAATATATACAAAATCACAAGCCACAAGTTGGCCAGAAAAGGTCACATTCTCAAAGGTAGGAAAATATAATGTGCCAAATAGGACAAGACCCAAATCATAAGAAGAACACCTCCAAATGATTATGAAATAAAGTGCGATCATGCAAGGAGGTCGACCACAAGCATAAGATCATCGAACGATGCACCAATTAGGATCTCAAGAAACAGGAAGCTTCACAAGATATACCAAATCAAATTAGGCCGTTCTCATGAAGACCAGATAGGTCCAATCCAAATCATAAGAAATATTCACCAAGACAGAACATATCAAGATGCAAACCTAGACATAGATTGTACATGATGTCCAAAACACACCATAAGGATTGCATAAGACAAAGTGTCAATTGGAAGGATTGCAACACAAAACAAAGGAACAGGAAAATAGGAACAAATTGAAAGAAAATATTTTTGGTTGATGCAAGATTTCCAAGATCCCAAGATGCTCATGCATCAAAAAGGGTTTCAAGAGAAGGGGTTTTTAGTTTTCGAGCTCTACTTGGAGGGTTTGAATTTTTGAAGTTTTTTAAAATGTAGGCTTTAGATATACATAGAAATTGAAGCTCTAACATTTTGCAGTGAACGAAAGTTTCATAAATAACGTATTATTCCGTGGTGTTGTATTTTCCTTTTTCCCATGTACCGCGTCATTTTTTTGCATCAGGATAGACATATCCTTGTAAGAAAAGGGGTTTTTAGTTGTTGAGCTCTATTTTGAGGGTTTCAAATTCTAAAATTTCTTAAAACCAAGGTATAAGTTCTATCTAGGGTTTGAAGCTCTAACATTTCGTTGTCAATGAATGTTTCATAAACAAGGTATTATTGTGTGGTGTCATATTTTCCTTTATGCTTCTATTTTAGGTTTTGTCACTATTAGATGCCGTGTTTTCATCCCAACTATTTTGTTATACCACTTTTTCTCATCCTACAAAATTAAAAAAAGCTTGGAAAAATCCTAAATTTGTCAGGGATTCGATGTTACGCAGCAAGACAATATCATGGATGGTTGCACTCACTAGTTTTCCATTCTGTTATGTTTAATGAAGCATTCTGTATTTTTTTTTAGATGAGTCCTTTTGTGTCACTATCAGATGTCGTGTTTTCCTCCCATCTATTTTGTTACGTCGCTTCCCATCCCACAAGAAAACAATATTAAAAAAAAAAATTGTGGAAATGTGAATTTTGTTAGGGATTTGATGTTGCACAATATTAGAATGTCATTTGGGTGGTTGTACTCACTATTCTTCCATTCTGTTCTATTTAATGAAGAATTTTGTAATTTTCCGCAGATGAGTTCTATTTTTGTCACTATTTGAAGTCATTTTTTCCTCCCAACTATTTTGTTATGCCGTGTTTTCCCATCCCGCAAAATAAATAAATAAAAAGATGGAAACAATTTGAAATTTGTTAGGGATTCGATTCTATGTAGTATGACAATGCCATTTGGGTTGTTGCACTCATTGGTTTTCCATCCCGTTTAGTTTACTGAAGCAATCTGCAATTTTCTGCAAATGAGTCCTATGTTGATATTGTAACATAAAAAATTTGAGAGTTGTTTTGTTTGATGGATGATGATGTTGTTATGTTAGCAAAATGTAAAGGAGAGAATTGTGGTTTATGAGGACTTGAATTGCTAATTTTTATTTATGTTGATTGTATATTGCAATTGTGATTGTGATTAAGGGAAGATAAGACGCTCCTTTCTTTCACCCTCAAATACACAAATAAGAGATCCGATTTTGATCAACCCCAAAAGGGTTAATACACAAATGAATCCAATATTTGGAAAGAGACCAAGAAAGGGGATCTTAAATTCTGTAAATTGATTGATTAATATGATTAATGACATTAATTGAAAAGAATAGGAAAAAATACCAACCTTCCAAAGTTGCAGATCAAAGATTGCTATTTTATGAGATTTGTAGATTGTTTCTTGAGATGCTGACAGTTGATACTGAATTGAAATAGAGAGACGGACAAAACCCAGAAATATTTTTTTGTTTCGATGTCATCTTATGAAAAAGGTCAACCCTGTACCACTTTTGCCAACTCGATCTGCCCAACTCCGAAAGTGTCCCTGTTCGCACAGTCTGAAAGAAATCTGAAAAGGGTATCCAGATCTGGCCTCAAATTTATAGTCCTGAACCTATACCTACAAGAAAAATGTTTGTTTGTTGGGGGAAAGGGGTTTGCCTTGGTCAAACCCTGGTTTTAGAATTAACCTTATAATATAATTGAAATTGCAGAGATAAATAAAGTAAACACATAAATTCACCTTGCTTGTAATGTCCTTGTGGCGGATTCGAATTCGTGGATCCACAAGTATGCTTCAAAACATGGAATGTAGAATGGAAGGATGTCTTCAATCTCTTGCTTGTAGATCTCCAACACCAAGTCTTGAATGGGTTCTTGAACTTGACAAGGGCTTTGGAAGAA
>MU223425.1:2841490-2862970 GCA_018584345.1 Thuja plicata
TGTCACCCTTTTATAAAGGAAAAGGCTAACAAAATCAAAGTTGTTCAACTTCAATAGTATAAAAGTGACATTTATATTTGGAATTTGAAGATGATGTAAACTAATAAAATGTTTTAAAATGGATGAATTTTATGATTAATATTTTTAATATTTTTTTTCAATAAGTTTTGATATATTTTTTAAAATTTTAAAGATGATTTTTCAGTTGCAGAAACATACTGAAAATTAGGGGTCTAGTTCCCGCCAAAACATTATATGTAAATAAACATTTTTTCCCCTAATTTTAAAATATGTTATAGATGACATATATAGCTAGTGCATGAAGAAAAAAAATGGTTTGTGACCTATATTTTCTATTTTATAACAATTCAAATTCCAACTCACCTGAAATTGACAGTTTTCATCTCCCGCCATATTTTTCATAAGAAATATATCCCAATCAAAAAAAGAAATATATATTCTTGAAGAGGTCTCTCTCTTCTAGTGCACCATATGTTTTTAAAATTTATTTAATACATTTTACTATTTTTTTTCTTTCTCCGAATCAATCTCCTTGACTATTAAAATACCTACTTGCAATATTTTTTAATTATAATAGACTATGTCTAATTAAAACACTATAAAATCTAGAAGAGATATTCTTGACTCTGATCTCTACAAAAGGGTATTTTTGTATTTTTTTTAAAATATCATTAAAAAGACTTAGAGTTATTGCAACATCACTTTTCTGAAATAATTTATTTCTACGGTAATTGGACTCAAAGTGGTATAAAACATGCATTTAATAGACATTTCCAATTGGAAAAGTTAAAGCACTTATCTAACTTAACTATAATAAATCTAGCTAGACCATATGTTTGACCAAAATTAATTTTTAGTTAGAAATACTAAAATTCAGTTGTGCCGATAACCTAAAAGGTGACAGATTATTGTGCTTTTACCCATATATATATATATATATATATATATATATATATATATATATCCAAAATACACACAAGTTGTTAATTGGTGGTCCCTGAAACATCTGGTGAGTAGACATGCTGAAACACTGTCACTTTTATAGTCATTAAATACATTTCCTTTCTTCTACTTAGGAAATAAGATTATTGGCACTTGTTGTGTATGTTGTCTTTGACTGTGTTTCCTTCATTGGGTGGTAGTGTACACAAAATTAGTATGATTTGGGGAATATAGGAATACTATGTGACACTTCACGTGTTGAAAATCATTTGTAAACTCTGCGTAACACTAGTTCTACATGTAGGTCGTTCAATTGCAGGGATGTTTCAACAATATTCAAAAATGTCAATAAATTACAGGTCATCATTCTTATCCTGGATTCATTCATAATTTTGACTGTCTATTAATTATGTTTATTGACATGCACGTTCTTATCTGTCGTCGCTCTTTCCTTACCGTTATGACACATTTTGTATTTATGGATAATAAATTCAATATTTTGTCCTATGACAACTCCTCAATAATTGTTTTATTGAAAACATAAATCACAGAATAGGGAAAACACAAAAAAGTAGGCTCCTCTATCCACAGTGTCCATAATTTCAAAATACAAAAAATTTGAATTGCAACTATAGTTAATAGTTAACTCAAGTCATATTGAACACAACTGAATCTATTTTGTTGCATTTATAGAAAACACAAGCATTATTTGGTGTTGTATAAACAAATAAAAAAATTGGTTTATTGAAAACACAAATCAGTGGACAGGTAAATAGAAGAAGATTTGTCTATCCATACTATCCATTTCAACATTAAATTATTTTGAATTGCAAATAATCATTTGTAGTTAACTGAACTCCTATTAAATACAATCGTATTTAATGTGTTGTGTGTATAGAAAAAGTAGTTTGAATACAAGTGAACTTCTAATCAATAGAACTAACAACTATTCACAATTTTTTCCACCTTTGGCCCGTCAAAGATAACCATTCTAAAAGACCATGAGGGGGCTAAAGTTTGCATAAAACTATTTAGTTTTTGAACAAACCAGCACCTCTTCTAATTGGAAACTTCACTCCAACTGAGGTGCACTCTTCTTGAACATAGTTAAATGATAAACAAGGTTATCAGTGAAATGAACCACCACAGATATTGAATATCCAACATAAGACATTCAACCATCTTTCTTACTATTAATTCCTACGAATTATCTTGGTGAATGTATTTTTCACACATCCAGTATGTATGACTGCAATTAAAAACCCATTCTCATTCCCTCATCTGGTGTCTCTTTCAAGCAATAGAGTTGATGCCCTAGAATC
Source organism: Thuja plicata (assembly GCA_018584345.1). Taxonomy (NCBI): domain Eukaryota; kingdom Viridiplantae; phylum Streptophyta; class Pinopsida; order Cupressales; family Cupressaceae; genus Thuja; species Thuja plicata. Next base: position 2,843,776 of record MU223425.1, read on the forward strand.
GAGCATGTTTCCTTGGGTTCACGTGCATCTCCAGAGGGGTGATCCTAAGAGATTGAGTCCTCACACTTCTACTTCTTATGATAGGTTGGCCAATGTTGTCACCTTTTCTTGCCTTCACAGCCTCCAAAAATTTATCCTGCAAAAAAACCATCAACAATACACAACTTTAATCAAATCATTTATGAAGATCTCACAAATTGGTACACTAGATGAAATATATATGGATAAACAATGAAAGTGACCAATATGTGCTGAAATTGTACCATAGATGTAGATTTCACAAGGTCCTCCATGTGCCACACCTTGTACAACTTTAGGGAGTTGGCTAGGTGGTCTAAAAACGAATGTCCAAATAGAAGAGGAGCATCTCAATCAAAGACCTCATCAATGCATACTTTTGTACATCCCAATGGGATTTGGTAGTTGTGGTAGAGAGAACCCCTTACCATTGCATCCACAACACCTCTAGTTTCCACCTTTCCATCCACTAGTAGGTCCACGTTATCTCCAACCTCAAAAGTACGACCATCCCTGTCTATGTAATCCTCGTTAGTGACAGTTGCCTGCAATGGTAAAGGTGTGGATTCATGTGAACCCATCGACTCCTAATGTTAGATTGAGGATCAAACTAGACATATTGACAGTCACATATACCGCACAAGATGACATAAAAATAGGATTGTCATGCCTTATTCACCTGACATTATGAATCATTAGACCTTGTTTTGATACCATTCATCTCCCCCAAGGGAAGACCCTCCCCATCAATTTTTGCACTTGTGTGAGTTTTCCCGCTAGGACTTCCTTTTATGTCATCATGTCGCAAGGCAACGCAAGTTGACACACATGAAAACCAAATTGATAACACTATGATGAAATATAATCAATATTGCATTTTTCAATGCTAATCATATAAATGCATCAGACATGACATAGTAAACACACTTGATTCCTCGAGCAGATAATCACCTTTGTCATTCCTTCATCTTCACATCCCCTTATTTTTTCCACAACATGCTAACCAAGAAAATCAACATCCCAAGAGAGATATATGTTATATGTCCACATTCAAAATAAATACTATTTCCCCAAGACAAGAACCAGAAAGACAGTACAGTAAAACATACTACTCCATTTATCTTTTGCATTTTCAAATTGCAGTCAATGGTATCACAGACATTGTCAGCCTGACATGGCCACAACTGAATTTTAAAAACTAGAACTGATATGGATAGATAAGCGAACAAATTCAAAATTCATATAACACATAGAATGTCCAAGGATGACAATTATATAGACTTAGAAGATACATACAACATTGTCTCCCAAAATGCCACTGCCATACTCAACCACACTGCATGTCAAAGGAGATCCACTATGACTACAAAATGTAATTCCCTACCTATTCCCACCATAATCAAGGTGGAAACCACCCTATCAAAGAAGTAGTGTAGATAAATTATCAAACATAAATGCATGCTAACTTTCAATGGAACATGGAGAAACATATTTAGTTTATAGACATAAAATGTCCACAGCAGAATGCCAACATACCTTCTTTTTTGATTTCGTCTTGTCAAAATAAAATTTTTGTTTCTTCCTATCCTTCCCTCTCTGCAGCTTATCAGAAGAGTGGTGTGAACATTTCTTCCCTCCATCACATGTTGCAGGAGCTATATTCATTGGCAATTGCACTGCAGCCTGCCACAACCTCTTATTAATTGTCTGGGGGTCATCCTACGACAACCACAGTAAACATGCAACATCACATACGCAGGTGTTTGATGATTGAAATGAACTTCACAAAGTTTACAAAAAACAAAATTCGTATGCAAGAATATTGGGACCATGTGGTACTACAATGTAGTGGAGCACAGTGTCATATACATGTTTTGTAGTGCAATTTTAAAGTACGTATTGTTCTTCTATTCTTGCCTCTATCAAATTGTTTATTTTCCTCCTCCTTTTTTCCAATCTCTTTCTCTTATCAGAAGAGTACATTCCATATTTCTCCTATGGACCTTCGCTTGGATGAGCTCTCTTTTCTATCAACTCAATTGAACCCTGCAAACTCTCACCACTAACCAAATCACAACCACCTAACCAAAACATTAGTGTACAGTTCCATCATTACGAAAACAATTCCAAGGATTCATTAAAATTATAACTCAAAATAGTGAACTCAAATCCCTCTGCAACTACGCACATCATCATTCAGTAAAAAACAAAACATGTGCAATGCATTTCCAAATTACCTTTACTATTGATGAACCTCCATCATGCATGTTGACTTTGTTCCTCCTCACAACATCCCTCCTTCAAACACTTTTTGAAGACTTCCCTACATCCTTCTTGTGTTGAGCACTTGACCTAGTACCTTTCTCTACAACAGGAACCACCATATATTGCGGAGTGCCTCTATGACCAGCCCCGACAATAGCCTATCATAAAAACATTGGTCACTTCACACCATAATATCATGCATGCAAATATTTAAAACAACATAGTATAAATGACAATTGTTGATTACCTTTCTAACCCATTTCTTGTGATCAAACAAACACAAAATCCTCTTCCTTCTCTCCTCCTTCACTAGAGACCTATTTTAAATGAGCATTTCATCGACAATCTCTTTCTTTCTTTCCTCAGGGAGATCATCGTAGTATTCTATGTCATACCCTATCAATACATGATTTTTCATGTATTTTTTTCCATATTATGCCTCACCAACATATGGTAGTCGAGGTCCATCTCCCTCCTCTTGCAGTATTTCTTTAATCTCTTAGGTACACCTCCCCCTTTTTAGTGCTTTTTTCCCCTAGAAGGCCCACGTGTTCGGGATGGAATGAATGTGAGGTTGTGTTTTACCATCCTGTGCATGTTCAACTTGCACAAATCCTAAAACCTATGACCTCCTCCATGTGCACATGCTCCGTACATATAGAAATAGAATTGTCTACCTCTGAAATTTTCTATTTGATGATACGTGCATTCTTGCACACACAATTATGGTTAAAATAGTCAAGCGTCAAACCAACCTAAAGAAACTTGAAACACACTTATCCATGTAGTTACAAGGAACTAATGGAAGCAAGACATCTACGCCTAACAAACCGAGATGAGAAAGGATAATAATAATTGGACCTCACCTTTGGACAGGACATGCTCTCCCTTTTCCTTAGCACTGGTAGAAACATTGTTCCCTTTGATATAATCATCATCCGTACTCTCATCATCATCCTCATTAGATAGATCTTCCAATGAAGACTCAAAATCATCCTCAGATATGTGTTAATTTCTATCAACATCACCCATGGGATCATCTGCCCCAACCATCATTTGTTTCCCTTTTTGACATAAATCAATACCTTTTTATTTACACTATTGTCCAAAAAATAACACATATAACATGCGTTGTGCTTTCAAAGAAGGTGATAATAGAACTCCAAGAAATAATTATTGTGTTCGTTGTTGGGCCAGTAATACAATCCCTCCTCTACCCAAGAAATGATGGATTCCAACCATCTACTCCCTCCTACGTATAACAATTGCACATACCATTAAACATTGTTTTTTGGTGAGGACTCCAACAAAAGTAAATATACATTTTTATCCTCCACTCTTGCATTACCAGATCATCATTTGCAGGCCCTAGTATTGGTAATTTGAGCCTGATCCAATGGAACATAGTATGTTGGGATCCGTCTAAACTAAATGTCAAGGGTTCTGTAAACTTCTGTTTCAACCACCCAATCATATTTTTACACACATTAAAAATAAATTAATTACCCGGATCACTCTTGCAACTTATTTGAGTTTGTGAAAAAATCTCACCCCACTTCTAAATTTTCATTACCAAACTCGGAGAGGGAGAAAGAACATTAAACACAAGGCTGCATAACATGCTCGTTACATAGTGGGCACAGAAAACATGTCAATTAAATAGAAGGTTGCATAACAAGAGTGTCACAAATAGTGGACATAGAAAACATGTCAATTAAACATAGCGGTGCATAACATGCATGTTACAAATAGTTCTCATGATAAACATGTCATCCTTTCCATTCTTAACCTGGGCACCATACGAAACTCATCTTCGTATGGATGCGATTTCCACAACACTAATAACTACATTGATCATATATAAGATATTTTTGGAATACAGATTGTCAAATGGGAATACCTTGAGCATTTAGGAAGATGTCAAGGCACATGGTTATTATACCAGATAAAATCATGGCATGCACATAAATAAAGTTGACAAGTAAGAAATATATCATCAACACCTCTAATCTATTCGACACAATGTTCCCTATCTTGGTAACAACTACCAAGGACAATCAAATGACAAAAAATATATATAATCATGCATCCAATGTTGATTGTTCTTGTTCACCATGTGTTCCTTACACAGTGTATTGGATACCACCTAATGTTTCCAATGTTGGTCAATGGTTTCATTTTCTATGCACTATTGACTAATGGACCCAACACTGGTGATTTATCACATGTTTTATTATAACTCACACTGATGGTTTTGTATTCGAAATAAAATTCAAGTTTATTTTTCTTACAATTCTATGAATGATTTTATTACTAATTTGGTGTGCGATTACGGTTTTCGGTAAAGGGAAAATGGTGGAAAAAATGCCAACAGTCTTCAGTACTAAACAATAGAATTTATCATCTTTTAGAAGCATGTTTGTAATACTTGCGAGCTAATAGATTCAATTGTGTTTAATTAGAAATGAATTAACTATGAATGACATTTGGAAATAGAAATATCTTTATTTTGAAAGGATGACCAATTTCTATTGAAGGCCATTGTCTACTACCCCTGTATAGTTAATATTGTTTTCAGTAATACTATTTGGTGACTAGTTTATGCGGAAGAAAATATTGCATTCCTCACGTGTCCAGTGTTGATTCTTATTGTGTATTATGCATTTGTTACAAACACTATGTAACCAACATTTCTTTGTTGTATCCAATTCCACGCAATGTGTGAACATCATATTTGACATAATAATTGTTTGGAACTCTCTTTAGTTACGCAGCTGGGCTAACATTTTATCATGAACACTCATAATGTGTGCCTATACTTTCCCTGAGGACTCTGTTTATGGTCAGGAATATAATTTTTGTGGAAATATTTGAGATTTTTCATGCAACATCATTTGAGTTCATTTCTTCCTATCCCTTTTATTGTGATGGTATTGTAGATGTTCCAGTTGTTTGCATTTCTGCATTCTTATATTGCATTTGCGTTCCGTTTATATAATGCTTTATGTTCTTACTGTTGTTTTTAATTGTAACACCATACAATGTCTTCACATTTATATTATGTGCAGGTGTTTGATTATCTTGCATTTTCTTGTTTACTATAGTAAGTTAGCCACAAATTTTCTTGCTTTCAATGTGGAGTAATGTTTGTTTATTTACAATGTGTTGGTTACTTTTATGTTGCAACAAAACACAACAACCTTTTCTTCTTCTAACTAGTTTTATGGAGAAGCCAACTCCTGATATTATTCCATCCAAGAAAAGGGCCAACTAATAAGCACTCTTACAATACTTATACTCTTTAGGTTCTACTATACCAAGGGGGGGATATCCTATAATACCTTGAGATATTTCTATATGGTATTCATCTAAGCAGTAATCTCATAACAACTCAACATAACCAGGAGATACTAGATAACTAGCTAATTACTCATTGAACATCAACCATGAAATGGAGCATGAGATAGGAACTTATAACAAAATTATACAAATATAGACTTAATGGATTTTATATTTGTTTATATAGAAAAACAACCAATATGCAACCAAATGTGCAATAATATAGAACCTTTTAGGTTTAGATCAGTGCTTTATCCATTGGGCTACTCTCTGGCTCAAATACAATATACTGAAATCAATATTCATCAAAGATTCTAAGTCATAAATACAAATATCCCAAACCCATAATACTCATAGAATATTAGCATATGTCAGATGAATCTATGTATTAATGAAAGCATCATTTACTCTGATCCTTGATCAAAACTCTCAAATAGGTACATAAACACAGAGAAAATCTATGCTAATGAATCAAAAAAATTTCCAGCTTTTGGTAGGACTGTACTATAACAAGGACTGCATGATCTCCACTAAATTTTACTCTTTTGGATGCTTGTTTTGCCTCTGCCTCAGTAGCATGGAAAATTTTGGTCTCCTTTCTCACATCGTCAAAAACAATAACATCTGCAATATCCCATTCTAGAAGTATTAATACTCCTTCCTTTTTGACCAATTCTCTTCCTTCTTCAGGAGTTATCTTCTCAAATCTGGATATCATTTCTTATTTTATTTCACTCTGAATTTCCTCTTTACTCCTTGTAGGATGTTCCTCATTCTTTTGTTGGCACTTCTCTTTGTACTCATTGATGTGGATTCTCCATAAGAATTGCAAAAATGCTCTAGCTTTGACAAAACTATCTTCAGAAAGAAACTTGTCACTAGCTTGTTGTGTCAAGGGGTCTAATTACTTCCCAACATATTCTACATATGTCAGATCCAATGCATCATATTTTGGGGCTTCAGGAATTCCTTCTTGTAGCTCTTGGGCTGTGACATATATTTGTCTAGCATTTACCATTTGTAACAATTGTTCTGCTACAACCTACTCATCTATATGCATTGGAGATTGGGAAGGAGAGTAGATATTTTCATGTTTTTGTTGTTGTTGTTGTTCTCCTTCTACCCTTTTCCTTTTTGGGGATGGAATAATATCTGGAGTTGGCTTCTCCATAAAACTAGTTAGAATAAGAAAAGGTTGTTGTGTTTTGTTGCAACATAAAAAACAACCAACAAAATGTTGAATCTGCTGGGGACAATTTTACATTGTAGTAAGTGGGTAAGGTTTTTCAAGTTGAGCTAGACTCCTAGCCTGCTTACTTATTATATCAGTTGGTTGACGATTGAAGTACAATGTTTTATCTTTTCATATCCCAGTGATTTATATTACCATTGAAAATGTATCGGGATAGTGCATAGACCCTTGTTATTTGTTAGCCTGTGAAGACCTTCCATAAGAAAAATATTTATTACTCAGAGTTAGTGTGTATTTCCCAACTAATTTTTGGGTGGTGACTTGAAGAAATCTCTGCATCAGTGCTGAGTTATAACCATTAAATACACCATTATCTAACTATGAGTTATAAATTACCAGATCCAGGATGAAGAATCATCTTGAGAATGAGTTGGAAGGCGAAATTCCATCTACCTCCAGAGCTGGGAAATCAATGAACATAAATTCTAATGAAACTAATCCTCAAGCTTGGAGGTAGAGAAGAACATAAGAATAGACACTCGTATCCCCCCCAATCTTGAAGGAGATACTGTAGAAATTGAACAAGATAAACAACTGGGATTGGGAGTATATGGTGAGTATTACTCTCAAAGTGAGAGAGTTGATGATGTACCTAGGTATGCTAGGAGGGTAGTCCTTGGTAAATCCCAAGGACATGAAACAAGTTCCAGATCCAAAAGCAGAGGTGAAGAGAATAGGAATGGTCCTAGTGATCTGAGCTTTCCCTCATCTAAAAGACCTCTGCCCATCATCACAGGAGCGAAAAAACTATTATGGAGGAAACTTCAGAATCTGACATAACTCTCATAGATTCTGAGGAGATTTTTGAAGAAGACAGGTGGTGTTTCAAAAAAAATAATCTAGAAACCTTTCTTTTTGGGATACTTATTCAGATTTATTCCATTTTTATAGGGTTCCAAATCCTGGTCTCCACAGAGAGTTGTAGAGTACTGGCTCCAGGAGTTTCTAGTTGTTTTGTGATTTTATTAGGGATATAGCTTCTCGATTAAATTAGTTTTACTATCAGGTAGAATAGAATGTCATTGGTCTTTGGCAGCTTACTGAAGAAGTATTTGTGTGATTGTAAATTTTTGTGCAGTAATGTGATTCTTCATACTTAATACAAAAGTTCAAGATTCATATCTCTCCTTGGTGTCAGTCTTGTGAAGTCTGAATTTTTAGATTTTTTGCATAGAGTTATCTATGTATATGTTATCATTTTTTCAATTATGATCTAGGATTAGATTAAATGATGCTGTGGATGTGACATAATTTCATTTGGTTGTCTACAGAAGGATTTTTTGTAAGAAGTAATGGTTTGGACTGATTGTATTTATGGCTTAGAATCATTGACAATAGTTGATTACTGTATTTCTGACTTTGGTTAAAGGATATTTCCCATGGATAAAGCACTGGCTGGTGATTAGTATCTTCTATACTGATGAATTTTTAGTTTTAAATATTGGTTATATTCTACATTTTAAACATAAACTCTGACATATCTGAAGGTTTTATGTGGCTTGTGATGTTGTACTAATCTCATGCTCCACTTCAAGGTCGACGTTCAATGGGTGATTAGCTGGTTACCTAGTATCTCCCAGTCATGTTGAGCCTTTGTGAGATCTCTACTGATTGATGCCAAATATAATATTGAAGGCGTTAAAGGGTGTCCCCCCTTGGTTTTGTAGAACCTAAAGTGTAGAAGGATGGATCTGCATCCTTGGTAATTGGTCCTTTTTACTCTATTGGGAGCTACTTAGAGTTGGCTACTCTTAAAGATCCATTGAAAAGTGAAAAGGTTGCTGATAAGTAATCTCAGCGTAAAAAGAACCAATAAAATGGTGACTCTACTGGGAACAATTTTACATTGCAGTAAGTGAGTAAGGTTTTTCAAGTTGAGCTAGACTCTTGGCCTGCTTACTTATTATACCAGTTGATTGACCATTGAAGTTCAGAGTTTTATCTTTGCATATCCCAGTGATTTATATTACCATTGAAAATGTATCAGGATAGTTCTTAGACCCTTGTTGCTATTTGTTAGCCTATGAAGACCTTCCATAAGAAAAATATTGATTACTCAGAGTTAGTGTGTATTTTCCCAACTAATTGTTGGGTGGTGAATCGAAGAAATCTTTGCATCAGTGCTAAGTTATAATAATTTGATACACCATTATCTAACTATGAGTTATAAAAATACCATATCCAGGGTGAAGAATCATCCTGAGAATAAGTTGGAAGGAGAAATTGCATCTACCTCCAAAGCTGGGCAGTCAATGAACAAAAATGATCATGGAACTACTCCTCAAGCTTGGAGGTAGAGAAGGAACATAATAATAGACACTCCTATCCCCCTAATCTTGAAGGAAATACTATAGAAATTGAACAAGATACACAACTGGGATTGGGAGTATATGGTGATTATTACTCTCAAAGTGAGAGATTTAATGATGTACCTAGGTATGCTAGGAGGGTAGTCCATGGTAAATCCCAGGGACATGAAACAAGGTCCAGATCCAAAATTAGAGGTGAAGAGAATAGGAATGGTCTTAGTGATCTGAGCTCTCGCTCATCTAAAAGAACTCATGCCCATCATCACATGAGAGAAAGAACTATTATGGAGGAAACTTCAGAATCTGACATAACTCTCATAGATTCTGAGGAGATTTTTGAAGAATACAGGTGGTGTTTCAAAAAATAAATAAATCTGGAAACCTTTCTCTTTGGGATACTTATTCAGATTTCTTCCATTGTTACAGGGTTCCAAATCTTGGTCTCTACAGAGAGTTGCAGAGTACTGGCTCCAATATTTTCCAGTTGTTTTGTGATTCCATTAGGGATATAGCTTCTTTATAAAATTAGTTTTTCTATCAGGTAGAATAGAATGTCATTGGTCTTTTGCAGCTTATTGAAGAGGTATTTGTCTGATTGAAAATTTGTGTGCAGTAATGTGATTCTTCATACTTAATACAAAAGTTCAAGATTCATATCTCTCCTTGGTGTCAGTCTGAATTTTCTAATTTATTAGCATAGATTTTATATGTATATGTTATCATTCTTAAGTTCTGATCTAGGATCAGATTAAATGATGTTGTGGATGTGACATAATTTCACTTGGTTGTCTACAGAAGGATTTGTTGTAAGAAGTAATGGTTTGGACTGATTATATTTATGGCTTAGAATCATTGACAATAGTTGATTACTGCATTTATGACTTTGGTTAAAGGATATTGCCCATGGATGAAGCACTAGTTGGTGATTTGTATCTTCTGTACTGATGCATTTTCAGTTAAATCTTAGTTATTTTCTGCATTTTAAACATAAAATATGACATATATGAAGGTTTTATGTGGCTTGTGATGTACTAATCTCATGCTCCACTTCAAGGTCGACATTCAATGGGGGATTAGCCGGTTACCTAGTATCTCCCGATCATGTTGAGCCTTTGTGAGATCTCTGCTGATTGATGCCAAACAAAATATTGAAGGTGTTAAAGGGTGTCCCCCCTTGGTTTTATAGAACCTAAAGCGTAGAAGGATGGATCTACATCCTTGTTAATTGGTCCTTTTTAATCTATTGTGAACTACTTGGAGTTGGATACTCTTAAAGATCCATTGCAAAGTGAAAAGGTTGCTGATCAGTAATCTCAACGTAAAAAAGAATCAACACAATGTCTACAGACATGGAAAGGGGAAAATCTGGATCAACTAGGGCCATGAAGAGAAAGGCTTTTGAAGAAGATACAACCAACCACAACCTGGAAAATTCTCATAGTTCAAGCCTAGAGGGAAAGTCTGCGAGGGATGCACCTAAATACGCAATGGCTCCATCTCTGACTTCCAATGCTCAAGGCAAGCCCCCAATGAAAGCACCATCCATAGGGGAAATTTCCCCATGAAATCACCATCGGTAGGGGGAAACTTCCCAATGAAAGAACCATCGATAGGGGCATTTAAAAAAGTTCTCAAGATAATGGATCCACTTGAACCATAGAGTAGTTCTTCGAGAATGGACGTTGTGCACATTGAAGTGCTCATAGAGAAGCTTTGGTCTTGCGAGGTAGAGTTTGCAAGGCTAAAGTCGATGATAAGCGAGGTTCAGATGAGATAAACTGAGTTAAATACAAGATACACTGAATTGAATATGAATTTTTTTATAGATTTATGATAAGAATGTGGAGCTGCAACTAAAATCACATCGACAGAAGATGGTATAAGCTTGAGGCAGGGCTTGAGGCGAAGGTGAAGATAGAGAATATTGGAAAGGAATAGTATCATGCCATACTCAAAGTGATGAAAATTAGCATGGAGTCATGGAAGACATGTACTTAAGGCTTGCACGTGTGCCTTTACTTGATATTAATTCAATGGTTGTCCCCCCTTCCACTACCTGCATTGACCAGGGAAAAAATGATGAAGGTTTGTGATATTAATTATCTTTTATCTAATGTGTTAGTGACAGTATTCTTGTTCCAAGAGGATAAGAATTTAGTTATGACTATTTTTGAATATAAGATCAATTATATTGGATGCATGTTTCCAATACATGTAAGAAAAAATAGATTGAAATGTGTTCAATTACACTTCAGTTAACTATGATTGATATTTTATAAGTAAACATAAATGTATGGTGAAATTACGAACAATGTGTGTGTTGCAGATGTTGCATCTATTTTTACTGTACATTAAACTGTGTTTCAAGTTCAACTATTAGTCATGATTTTATATATCACAAACTTATGCATTTCTTACTCATCCAATCTTGATTCTTAAGGTCCATTATGATTTTTCCCACAAGTAGTATGTTGCGATGGTTAATGGTTTGAAAGGTGGTGAATGCATTAATTATGAATACAATGTTATCTTGTGCTTCCAAGAGTTGTTATTTTCTATTTATGTTCCCACTATTTGTTGGTCCACTGAGAGGGGGGGGGGGGGGAATCAGACAAAATCANGTTCCCACTATTTGTTGGTCCACTGAGAGGGGGGGGGGGGTGAATCAGACAAAATCAAATCTTAAAGCTCAAAACTTAACTCACTGATTCACTCGGTAGAAATGAATACAATAATAACCAATTTATCAAACAACTTTATAACTTAAACAACCATACATCTGAAATATGTAAATCAATCATTCAAACTCATTAACATTAGATTTAACATAGTTGACACCAGATTTAATGAGGAAACCCAATTTGGAAAAAACCTCTGTGGGAATTGTGACCCACAATAAAAATGTACCCTTCTAAAGTATGCTCAGTTAAGAACTTATCATGTTAAAGATTACAAACACATTTTCTAAATGTGACCTTGTTAGGGGATTTACCTCAGATCTATTAAGATCTTCACCCTGTTAGGAGTGGCCTTGTTAGAGGTCTTTAAACACTCTTTTGGAATGTCACCTACTTCTAGAATTTACAAATAGAATGGTTAAATCCACTTGGTTAAGAGATTTATCTGTTATAAATACGAATAAGAAACAATATAAACTTTGATCTATAAATATAGAAACTAACTTTTCTTGTGTCAAATCCTTTATGCTCAATTGAATACTCGTATCACATACTCCATTTATCTCTTTCTTATATTGTAGATTCTTCAATCTCTATTTCTCTGTTCTTCTTGGTAAATGTTGTTCTTCAGCTTCATCTTCTTCTCTGTTCAACTCACCAACCTCTCTGTCTGTTTGTTCTCATTCTTTATATAGACATATTTTTTCCTCTTAATCTTCTTAATTAGATTTTCCATCATTTTCACTTTGTCATTCAATCATCTTCTTCATAAATATCAACTCGGTAAAACACTTCACTTTTACCTTGGAACTTCAAATTTTCATGGAACTCACATACTCAGGTTTAACTGCTTTATCTTAGCCTTAGATCTTCTCATTGAATTTTCAAGTTCGTAGATCTTCTAAAAAACTTCATTTAATTCTTATCCTCATCCAACTCATCATCACTTTGCATTAAATTCATTCTTATCATAATTTATAATCAATATCCTATACTTGGTAAACTTGCTTTGCAACTTGGTAACTATCTTCATTCACTACTTGGTGTCCAACTCATTTTTGGTGCTCAGTTCTTGTGTTTCTCTCAGTGTTCAGTAACTGTGACCGACTTACATAACTCTATACCGACTGACTGTGTCTAGCTTGGGAAAGTAACTCTTTCATTCATAACTTAACTCTTTGCAATTTTTGACTTAATCAATCAATTGTACTGATTTGATAACTTCAAATATATAGTAGCAAACAACTATATCAACATTAATTCATCATTGTCTGATCTGTATTTGTCACCATTTAAATTCTCCTCTTAAGATATGGTAACATAATAAAATCAATAATTAATTGCTTGACATTAATGACAACACAACAACTAATCTAACCTTTTATACAATCATGATACTCGATATCACTTGGTCTTTAACATCTTCATTAGTTAATTAACAATCTCCCTCTTTGGTATTGATGGAAACCACTATAATAGTCTTATATAAATTGATGATGGAGATACTTAAATACATAACTAAACTCCCTCTGAGTTGATATTTCTGTTTCCACTTTGATCTTTGATCTCTCAATTTGAATCTCCCTCTTGGATAAATATTTTGATTATTTCTTGCAACATACATTCTGATTCTCCTTTATGAGTAAATAGTAGCAATTCATTGTTTCCCTCTATCATCAATATCTCCCTTAAGGATAAATGTCATCAATTCATTCTCTCCCTCTTTGACAACAATGCCAAAAATTCATACTCCTAAAAACTTGTTCCAGTAGTGGATTAAACACAAACACCAATTCAATAATAGATATTCTAATGAAATATAGAATTGATGCAACATGCCTCATGCTTCTTAGTGAATATTGGATAGGGGAAGGACCCCTAATTTATCTCTGAGATACTCAAAAGCATCTTTAGTTAGTGGCTTTGCAAAGATATCAGCGAATTGTTCCTTTGAATTGACATATTCCAATCTCACATTCTTCTGTTGAACTTGTTCTCTCAAGTAGTGATACTTGATAGAAATGTGTCTGGTCTTTGACTACATAACCGAGTTCTTTGATATATTAATAACACTTGTATTATTGCAAAAAATAGTGACTGGATCTTTGACCTCTTCTTGAATACCTTCAAGTAATTGTTTAATCCATACTATATTTGCACAATTCATAGCAGCATCAACATATTCTTCCTTGATAGTAGACTGTGAAATGCAACTTTGCTTCTTGCTTAGCCATGTGACCAATCTTTCATGTAGAAAGAATGCGCCTTCACTAGTACTTTTCCTATCATCAATGTTCCATCCCAATCTGCATCAGTGTAGACTTGCAGATCAAAAGTAACTGCTTTCTTGTACAATAAACCAAATTGTTTTGTGCCTTTCAAATATCTCAAAATTATTTTTACTGTAGACATATGATTTTCCTTCAGATTAGAAGAAAATATTGCAAAAATCCCAACAACGCGTGCTATATCAGGTCTATTGTGAACAACATACTACAATTTACCAATCATGGATCGATAAAGAGTATTATCCACCTCTTGTGTCTCATCTTCTTTTGATAATTTACATCCAGTAACCATAGGTGTTCCAACAGGCTTGGAATCTCCCATACCAAAGGTTTTGAGGATCTCTTTGATATGCCTAGCTTGTGTAATATAGATCCCTTCAGTAACTTGTTGTATCTGTAGACCTAGAAACAATTTAATCTCTCCAATCATTGATATTTCAAACTATTTTCTCATTTCATCAGCAAATCCTTTACATAAGGTGTTATTACCTCCAAAAATAATATCATCAACAAAAATTTTAGCAATCAAAACTTTGTTGTCACTGTCACACTTCAAGTAAACATCACTGTTATCACTTGTTCTCTGAAATTCTATTTTGATTAGATAAGATTCCAATCTCTCATACCATGCTCAGGGTGCTCATTTCAAACCATATAAAACTTTATGTAACTTACATACCTTGTTCTTGTTATTGTTCTCAATGAATCATGCAGATTGCTCAATGTATACTTCTTCAAGTATCCCATTAAGAAATGAAGACTTAACATCCATTTGATATACCTTGAATCCTTTGTAAGCAACATAAGCCATAAGTATTCCAACTCCTTCCAATCTAGCAACAGGTACAAAAGTCTCTCCATAGTAAATACCTTCTTCTTGTGCATAACCTTTTCAAACCAATCTAGCTTTATTTTTGATAACTTCTCCATGCTCATTCAATTTGTTTCTAAAAATCCATTTAGTACCAATAAATTTTTTTTCTTGAGGCCTGGGTACTAATGTACATCTTGTTCTTCTCAATTTGATCATACTCTTCTTTCATTTATTTCATCCAATCTTCATTATCTAGAGCTTCTTTAACTTTCTTTGGCTCAAATGTAGACATCAAACATGTATTGTCTCTTACCTTTCTTCTAGTCATCACTTCAACATCCATATGTCTGATAATCTTTCTTAGGGAATGGTGCCTCCTCACATACTTTTCCAAAATATGCTTTGTAGGTCTCGGTCCAACTTCAACATTTGATTGTAGAACTTCTTGTTCATCTTCCTCCTTGGTAGGTGCTCTGGGTAAGGTATCAGGAACATCAAGTTGTACCTATACAAACTTCTCATAATCCTCAAGTTCCTTCTGGCTATATTCATTATTCCTTTCTACAAATTCATCAATTCTTACATTTGCACTTTCCACATTTTGTTAGTAACTTTGTTCAAACATTTGTAATCTTTACTCCTCATAGAATATCCTAAGAATATTCCTTCTTCTTCTTTTGCATCAAACATTATTTCTCTAGAATCTTTCAGAATATAACATTTAATTCCAAAAATTTTAAAGTAACTGACATTAGGTTTGTGTTCATACCAGATTTCATAAGGTGTCTTGATGGTACCTTTCTTCATTTGTACTCAGTTCAATGTGTAAACATCAATACTCACAGCTTATCTCCAAAAGTTCTATGAAATTCCCTTTTCAATCATCAGTATCCTAGCACAATCAACAATAGTGAACATCCCCACAATAGGTAATAATAATCATACCAAAGCTTCTCCTAGGATTAGTGTATTCAAACCAAGGATTACTTTTCCTATCATGAAGTGCATTTGAATTGTCAACCTAGGGATGCATACTTGAAATGGGACAACACAATTTGTGCACTAAGTCTCTCAAAGAGTCATCACTTCTGCTGCAGGAAGGAAAAATACGTGAAAGAGACCTACACTATTGCTGCAGGAAAGTAAACACACACAAATACTTAATGAAATTAATGCTGAAAACTGCAAGATCAACTTAAACCTATTCTATCAACCCAAAGCATTCACTATAATTATCCTTGCAAGTGCTGCAATAACATACATGAGTTATAATGCTACAAGATGAAACAATAAACTCTACTTAAAATGTTGTTAATGATGAAAGCATCTCTAACCTAGTCTAATCTAATCCACCTCCCAAGTGGGCCCCCTTGGTTGGCTTCTTCTAACTAATAACACATAATATAACTCAAAATCATTCCATTATATTTCTAGAACTTGATTACATCATAATGAAAACAATGCATGAAACCAGAAAGAGTAACTTTGTTGTGCAAATGCAACAATAGTATATTATCCAACTAAATACAAACTAATAATCAAACTACTTTATATAGAGGATTGATATTTATTCAAAGCATACAGATAAGGTCAGACTAGTTCATGCCATAGAGAAAGAAGAATGTAACAGCCCATGATAGAATGTCATAAAGAATGGATAAGTGATTCAACAAAGTATTGACCGCTGAGAAAATATAGCAGAGTTATGTTCCTATATTCCTTGAGATGATCATTCCTCCAATGTAGCAGGCATGTCTCGTGGTGTCATAACAATTCTCCCCGTGATAGTTGAGACTTCGTCATTTCCTCTTCAATGCTGTCGATCCGCTCTCAAGCCGCTCCTCTTTTCTAGCAGGTTAGTATCATATGCAGATATATATTCATGTAAACTATTCAACTCAATCCAAATATTAGAACACACATTCAAATAGTTATATGAAATACTGTGATAGATATATAATATTTATCAAAATATGTCACTACTAACTACCCATAGGCTTTGGTGGTTCTGACTGTACTTATAGCATGATCACAAGTTCAAATACTTAATGGTTCACAAATATCTTGGTAATGTCTAAAAAAAGAGTATAAAAATCAACATAAAATAGAGACAAATTATTGTCCCATCATCTACCCTCCTACAAGTATAATTCTTGTCCTCAAGCATTACACTTCTTTGTAATTCCCCTGAATTCTCCAATATAGAGCAAGGGATTCCACTTAGTCTCCTCTGGAATAATGAAGTTGTGTAGATATAATTCATATAGAAGGTTTTGTTGCCAGGAAGGAAGGGTTTGGTACAGACCATAGAATTTCTGAGCTATTTTGAACTCAGAATCTATATCCTTCAAAGTCATCATCAGTTGAAATAAGAGGAATTGTTCTTTTAAACAAATAGCATATCCTTGGGAGGAGGCATGCAAATTATAATTTGATCAGCAAATTTCAAGGCATGATCCATTTACTAATTCTGCCTCTTCATTTTCCCCTTCAGGTCTTTTATTTCCTCCTTTTGGTCATTGATCACTCTTTGCATTTTATTTCTTTCTTCCTTCCACAGTGTTGTATGAAAAATAAACTGATTATACAGACCAAAGAGAAGAGATTTAAAAGTAGGTGGGCCACACTCTTCTAACTGATTATTTTGTCTCCTTTGTTCTCTATATGCCTGCTCTAAATAGCTCGTGAACCAAGTTCTCCGATAAGGCACTAGGGCATTATGAGAGTGTGAGTGGGCTGATTGTTAAGGCATTTAAAGTTTTTCCTCATTTCCTTATTGAACATTATGATGACTCTCTCTAGGGTCATTCTGACTTGTGGCAGGCTCATCATCACATTTCTCATTTAGATTTTGAGAAAGATATGGGATTTTCGGTCGAATTGGGGAATTGTCTGGAATATACTCTACATGGGGTTCTACAACAGTTTTTTCTGAAGGAACAAATTGACTTTCTGGGGATACTTAAGGAATTTGTCCTCTCATCTGATGAATTCTCCATACAGGAGTCTTTGCAACCTCTACAAACTTGTTTTTACTAGATTTATTCTGTCTCTCTATTGCAGGAGTACTTGCTACGAGAGATGATTTCCTTTTCTTTCCTTTTGAAGATGTGGGGTTTTGTGGTTCATTTGCAGGAACTGAAGTTCCTTCACCAAATTTTTCATTTTCCTTTCTTCTGAGAAGAGGTAGGGACATTTCTCTCAGGAGCAGGTGAAGGTCTATTTTACTCAAGTTTTTTAGGTTCCCCTTCTTGGGTGGTTGTTTCAATAGTTGGCTCAGAGGATGTTGCATTATCATTATTGGGTTTCTCAACAAGCTCAACCTAGGGTTGCAAGGTTTAATCTAAAAAAATTCTAACCATGCCAAGGGAGAAACTTCCCTATGGGATTTTTCAACTAACAATTTAATTAGGGCATGGCGAGAGACATAATTTGTATTCCCCTTCTGGGTCTCCTTGACTCTAATACTTAGCAGGTTATATAAAAAATTGGGAACATTTAGTAGAAGACTTTGCCTTACATAGTTAAGTAATTTGAAATGATTTGCATGTAAATGAGAAAATCTTCCCTCACAGGTCAAGTACCTTATAATGTGCATTTCCAACTCATTAAATGGTGGAGGAAGTGACATGCATTTGCATCCTTGCTTGTTTATCTCCAATAGAGGGTCTGTAGGAAGAGTAAACTAGGCTCGAGTTGACCTAGCATCATGCTCATTGGGATAATGTTCCCTAATTGATGGAAACCCAGTTACTTCTAATATGCATTCCTCTATTGCGACAACCCTTAAACCCCATACAGATGCCTTTCCTTCCTCAAATATAATCATAAATTCTACTGCTACCTCCTCATCAAATTTTGTCAGTTGGTGGAAATACCCCATCCATCCACACACATTGAGTCTCCAAAATTCTTCAACATTCGTGAGAAGAACGCCATGAACCACGGGCTCATGGCACATCAACTGCCTTCCCATTTGTTCCAAATGCTTCCTTCAAATTTCTACTGTACTTTGTCAATTTCTTAATTTCCTCTGCTCTGCAATTTCCAAATGTTGAAGTTGATAAATGCAACTTCACCCAAGATCACCTGCATGCAAACACTATCACGAGAAGAAGCAAGAGACAGAAGACAGAAGAATCTATGGCGGCCAAAAGGCCAGAGACAGGAAAATCATGTTGCAAGAAAAAGCTTCTATTAACAAAATGAAATTACAATACAATCTCCTTACT